>JAVJIF010004867.1:0-239780 GCA_038442645.1 Agave tequilana | reverse complement strand
AAAATCAGAATACGTATCTACGCACGTATTCTAGGAACGGGGTGTTACACCACGCGCGAAAGCGCGTGGCCAGAAGCTAAGCTACAGCCGCGGAAACGCGGATATCCCGGCTCCCTGGATAGGTTGACATCCAATTTTTGTGGGAGAGTTGTATCGGACTCTACTTCTTCTATCTCCTATAAATACCCCTGCAGAGCAACAGAGAGGGGGCGTGCAGAAACGAGCTTAGGGTTTTTTCTTTAGATTTTTCTCTCTAATTTGTAGTTTGTAACTTAGGTTTTTTTTAGTAGTTCTTTTATGTAATTTTTTTTACTTTTTCTTTATGTAACTGAGAGGAGAGACGAGTTTCATGGAGGAAGGAGATCAAGCTTGTACTGAGGTGACATCGGTGTAAGTAAGTCTTTTCTTTTTCCCATTGTTATAAGAATCAAATCGAAGTTTCTGTTTCTTCTTTACTCTTGTTTCATTTATTTTCCTCTGATGTGTTTGTAATCCAAGTGAACTCAATAGCCTCGAGACTGCTTCACCATTGCGAGTGCTCTTGATGGCCTATGGGGAAGAACCATTCTTTGTTAGTTTAGCTCGCCTTTTATTCGTAGTGTAGATCGTGAATGGGGAGATCCTATACGCCATGCTGATTGCCTTCAAAGACAAGGTAAATCGTCGCAATGAATCCAAGGTATATGAGCATTGAAGAGGTAAGTAATTTTTAGGTTATTTCTTTTCTTTTATTTCTTTAGTTAGATCACCAATACCAACAACACCCCAATTCATTCCTTGTATATAATCTATTTTCCATCTTCTTAATCTACCATCTTCTTCCTAATTCAAACACTTTGTAACCTAAAAGACTTACTAAAAAAGCTTCCATCGCTAGTCCCTCCCTGTGGATCACGACCCGCATAGGCCACTTGCTATAGCGGTAGAATTGAGTACCTTGCACATCCTATTCTTAGATTTGAAATTTTGTATTCTTGTGTGCAGGTAAAACCTCAATCACTCCGTCATGGCCATATACTCAGCCTCTGTAGTAGACAATGCGACGGTAGACTGTAGAATAGAGCGCCAACTCACCGGTGCTTGAGAGAATGTAAAGACATACCCCGTTGTAGACCGGCGCTTATCAAGTCACCACATAATTGGAATTAACATACCCGATACAATCCTGCTTCCCTGTGGAGTCCTTCTCAAATACCAGACCAACATCATGGTACCTTTAATGTACCGCAGAATCCACTTCACTGCCTCCCAATGACCTTGTCCGGATCATGCATATACCTACTGACCATAGAGATAGCTTGTGACAGATCTGGTCTTGTACACACCATAGCATACATAAGACTACCGACTGCGCTAGCATATGGAACGTGAGTCATGTACTCACGTTCTTCAACATTCTTTGGAGACATAGTAGCAGATAACTTGAAATAAGGAGCCAGTGGTGTACTTGAAAACACCTAGAGGGGGGTGAATAGGTGTAAATGCTAATCTAGAAACTAAATGCGGAAGCTTAAAAACTATTTGCAACACACTTAGTACAACACACAAGTGTAGCCGAATTCTCCGTGAAGGGCTCTGGACTAACTCCTCTTGATTCCCCTAGATAAGGGTTGAGGTGCTATGTGAAGCTCTTGTAGTTAAGTACAAGTGAGTCACACACAAGCAAGCCAAGCATATAAAGATGAACAATATGAAATAATGCAAGGCACAAATGCAAGTAATAAGATATGAATGAATGAATGATGCTTTGCACAAAAAAAGAGAGAGAGGTTTAGAGACAATGGATCAAACGCAAACACAATGATATGTTCCGAGGTTCGAGCCCCTAGCTCTACGTCCCCGCCTTCACCGAGAAGGATTTCTAATCCACTAAAGGAGTACCGAACTCCTCTCTCAACCTTACAATGCCACCGAGGCAATACAACCACAATCCACCTCTACCGAAGAGGGATAAGGCCCGTAGCCAAACAACCAAACTCAATCACCTCTACCGAAGAGGGATACAAACCAATACCACTCCGATCAACCTCTACCAAAAAGGGATACAACAAAAACAAGGAGGGTTTACAACTTGGAGGCTTAATCAACCTCAAACACTTCTCTTTTTCCACAAACAAAGATCCTAATAGATTAGGATAGGTGATAGCTCAAGTGTGGAAAACAAAGTGTTTTGATCAAAGAAAATCTCTTGGGAAAATACCAAATTGATATAGAAATGAAGAACAAGAAACTAATTCCCAAAAACTTATTTTCTTTGAAAATAACAAAACACTTTAAAACAAATGAAATGAATCTTTTTTCTCTTTAAACACTTTTGAAAACTTATTTTTAAAACCAGAGAATGGGGAAAAATTTGCTCTAAAAATCTTGGCCAAAATCCCAAAGAAATGGGGTTTATATAGGCCAAACAGAAAACTAGCCGTTAGGCTGATCTGTCAGCCTGACAGGCTGGCGGTCGACCGTCGGTCGACCGCCAACGGTCATAAATATGACCGTTGGGGCTTCCGGTCGACCGCCCGGTCGACCGCGAGCAAAGCTCTCTGGTCCGGTCGACCGGCCCATGTGACTGCCAGACGTGCACAAGGCTGTGCACGTCGGTCGACCGCTGGGTCGACCGGCCTTTGGTTCGGTCGACCGTGCGGTCGACCGACCTGGCCTGTCAGCCACTGTCCTGGGTCAGAAACTGGGGTTAAAAATACTTTAATAAATCTTGTAAAATATATAAAAATCTCCAAAAATAGTTTTAACATTTTGCATTGATATATAACATGTGATAAAAGTTTCAACTCAAATATCAAGCAATTTGAAACCATTTTTGTGTTTTATCATTTTTACCAAAAAACCAAAACTAGTATTTTGTCAAACTTGGATTTTAATACATGAATAGGATAGTCAAAATAAGTTTGTCTAAGAAGTTTAAGCATGCATGTATAGAAGGAATACATCTGCTATACATATAAACCATTTAAACTTGTTTTGATCAATCTATTCATGAAAACAAATATCGGTTAAACTAAAAACCGAAAAACCATAAAACGTGTGTGTTGTGCACTTGAGCATATCAACTATTCTAAGCTTTACAAATGGATCTAAAACTCAAACTAAACTAGGATACCTAAGTCTTCTTGACGATCTTCCATCTTCAAGTCGACTCGATCCAAAACGCCGTGATCCACGAGCTAGACTCCAACGAGTGCTATGAATGAACTTGATGCTCGGGCTCTTGAATAACCATGTGAAAGCTTCCAAAACTCCTCTTTTTGAAGCAATCACCAACTAATATCTTGTTACATGATCTGAAACTAAAATCACAAGATTATTAGTAAACATAACTACATGAGTTAATCATCATCAAAACTAGAGTGGAAGGCCTCCGGGCCAACAGTACTTACAGACTTCGCATCCTTGCCGATGTTGAACCTCTGAAGTACCTTTTGCAAATACCCTTTCTGTGTCAAGCTCACCCTGCCAACCCTTCGGTCTCGAGTAATTTTCATGCCTAGCACCTTCTTTGATTCACCAAGATCCTTCATCTCAAACTCAGAAGATAAGTCCCTCTTCAGTGCATCAATTGCAGATTTAGACCTTGAAGCAATAAGCATATCATCTACATACAGTAGTAAATAGATATACTCCCCTGTCGGTAGCTTGTTGTAACACACATGGGTCATAGTGGCTACGTGTGTACTTTTTTCCTCTGATGAAGCTGTCGAACCGCTTGTACCACTGTCTAGGAGGCTGTTTTAGTCCATACAGCGACTTCTTCAGCTTACATACCATATCTTCTTCCCTGCAGTCTTGAACCCTGTCGGCTGAGACATGTAGATCTCTTCATCCAGATCGTCATGGAGAAAGGCGGTCTTTACATCGAGTTGATCAAGGTCCAACTCGTTCTGTGCCACCAAAGCCAATAAGATACGAATTGACGAATGCTTTACAATAGGAGAAAATACCTCATTGTAGTCAATTCCTTCCCTTTGAGCATAGCCTTTTGCTACCATATGGCCTTGTAACGCACCATGTTTTCTTTAAGAGATCCCTGCTTCTTTGCATACACCCACTTACAGCCTATCACCTTCTTCCCTTTGGGCAACCTAGTGAGTTACCAAGTGTCGTTCTTGTAGAGAGACTTCATCTCTTCTTCCTGGCTGCTTTCTACATCTTCGACTCTGAACTGATTTCAGCTTCTCTGAAGGTCGACGGAATGTCTCCTCAACGACCGAAAGTGCATAAGCCACGACCATATCTGTAGTGAGCCAACCTGGTTTCAGTGTGTTTCTCCTTGGTCTTTCAACTGCAGTAGAGTCAAGAACATTACCCATGACCTTTCTTGACCCTCTCATTATCAGCATCTTCCTCATCTGCTTGATCATTACCCTGTGTCACCCTAGGTATGTCCTCACCGATGCTGAACTTTCTAGAGATAGTGGTAGCATCATTCTCCACCTGCTGCGATATATCTTTGTCTTGCTAGTCTCCCACCTGCTAAGAGACCTTAGGCTTCAACATAGAAGCCTCATCAAATGTGACATCCCTGCTGAGAAGAACTTCTTGTCCGTTGGATCCTAGATCTTGATTCCTTTGATCCCTTCTTGACCGACGAACAAGCCCTTCTTGCTCTTGGGTCTAACTTATCATCTTTGATATGATAATAGGCTGGACAACCAAACACCCTTAGCAAATCATAATTAGCAGCTGTTTTTCCCGACCAAACCTCGAGAGGAGTTTTCCCCTCTATCGCAGACGAAGGCAACCTGTTAACAAGATAGCATACATATGCCAAAGTCTCAGCCCAGAAGTTCTTTGATAAATCGGCATTGGACAATATACAACGGACCTTCTCTAGCAAAGTTCTGTTCATCCTTTCCGCTACCCCGTTCTGTTGCGGTGTCTCCCTCACTGTGAAGTGCCTCTCTATGCCCTCATCAAGACATAGCTGAAGGAAAGGATCAGACTTATATTCCCCCCATTATCTGAACGGAGGACCTTGATTTTCCTTCCCGTACTTCTCTCCAAGTTCTTCTTCCACTTCACAAACACTTCTAGGACTTTCCCTTTGTGTCTCATGGTATATACCCAACAACGCCTAGAATAATCATCAATAAACGACACAAAGTAATTGTTACCTCCAATTGATGCAGTCTTGGTAGGTCCCCAAACGTCAGTGTGAACATAGCCCAGAATCCCCTTGGTGCAATGTGTTGCTGTGCCGAACTTCACCTTGGTCTTCTTTCCGATGATACAGTGTTCACAAAATTCTAGCTTGCAGGTTCCGGCACCTTTCAATACTCCTTGTCTCGCAAGAGTTTGCAAAGACTTTTCTCCTGCGTGTCCTAGCCTCATATGCCATAGCCTGGTTGAGTCTTCATCTGAATTAGTAGAAGCCGCCACTTGTCCTGTAACAGTACTACTATTCAAGTAATAAAGATTGTTCCTGCGAACGGCCTTCAATACCACCATCGAGCCTTTGGTCATCTTAAGGACTCCTTCCTTTATTGACACCACAAGGCCCAATGCCTCCAAAGCTCCAACAGAGATTAGGTTTCTCTTCAGTTGAGGTACATACCTCACTTCCTTCAGTTCCCTTATCATCCCATCAAACATCTTGATTTGGATTGTTCCTACAACCTCCATGATACATGGATGATCATCGCCCATAACGATTGAACATCCCTCCAGCTTCTCAAAGATAAAAAACCAATCCCTATTAGGGCACACATGGTATGTAGCACCAGTATCTAAAATTCACTCATTATCTCCTGAGTAGCCGACGATGGGAGTTGTAACAGAGAATGAGAAAACTGATGAGTCCGAATCTAATCCACCTGCCTGTGAAGTACTGTTCTGAGTACTGACCACCTTTGCAAGATTTGTCTCAGTCTTAGACTCCTTCTTCTTCCTTTAGCCTTTGGACAGTCAACTTTCCAGTGTCCTAATTCTCTGCAGAAGGCACACTAGTTCTTCTTCAGATCTCGATAACCTGGCCTGGACTTCGATCTCCCTCGATCATCTTGCTCTTCCTATATGAACCCCTGCCTCTTACTGCTAGCGCCTCTACTGATGAGCTTGCCTTAGAAGGCTGTCTTTCCTTTCTCCTTATCTCATAATTAGCCAAAGCAGACGACACTTCATGATAGTCAAGGGACTGTCTCCCATTTATGAAGGTTAAGGTAAAAGTCTCATACTCCTCTGCAGGAAGAGAGTTCAAGAGAATTACCGCTTTATCTTCTTCATCTATCTTGACATCTACATTGACCAAATCCGTAAGAAGCTTCGTGTAGCGATTCAGATGTTCATTCACGGAGCATCCTTTCTTCATCTGAAACCCGTACAGTTTGCTTTTCAGCCGTAATTTGGATTCAATACTCTTGGTCAGATATTTTCTTTCAAGGATCTCCCACAACTGCCTCGCAGATGTTTCGTGTAACACAAGGTATTTGATGTCTTGTGTTAGACACGATCTGATTAAGCCACACGTAGATCGGTTCATCTTCTCCCACTCTTCTTCAGTGGTTGTGCTTCTCTACTTCTCTAGACGTAGAGTATCTTCGAGGTTAGATGCATTCAGGGCATCCATCACCTCGCACCTCCACATGTCAAAATTGTTAGTGCCATTAAACTTCACCACGTCAATCCTCGGATGAGGATTCTTGGTCCTCACTGATGTACTTTCTTCTGCCATCTCTCTGACTAGATCCTCTATGTAATAAGGAAAACCAAAGGAGATAGATAAACAACTTTGATAAAGATCAGATCTTTACCTCCTCACGAAACCCTAGATGAGTTTCTGACCAGATCTACTCCTCCAATGATTCCTTAAGCACTTCACGCGCTGTTCTGAGATCGACACACGATCCCACGAACAGTCCCAACGCTGATCTGAGATCGACACACGATCTCCACCAAATCAGCAACCGATGCCCTTCGAATCTCCAGATAATCCCACGACGAACCTGGGATGCTCTGATACCACTTGTTGTGCGTCGAAACAACAACCATGTAGAGGAAACCCTAGATCCCAGCTGCAAAATAGTAGTACCACCAACAGCAAATAACAAACAAGCAATGAGAAGAACACAAACACTAGATTTAATGAGGTTCGGCCAATTTCGCCTACGTCCTCGGGGCAAGGAAGAGAGATTTCTATTGATTGAGAATCAATACAAGTATTACAAGTATTGTATTATGAAGAGAGCTCTGCCTCTCTCATATACCCAAGGAAACCCTAGGAATCAGTTTCCAATTTGGGCTGAATTCCAATTCAGCAAATTTTCCGAAACAGCCCGAACCCGTCTGTCGGTCGACTGGTCGGTCGACCGACCCTAGGCACACGGTCGATCGTGCCTAACCGAGAGTTAGGCACTTTTAGTCAGTCGACCGGACGGTCGACCGCTACAGCCTTGTACACGTTGGTTGACAACGGTCTACCGGGCCGGTCGACCGTGCTGCTGCTGCTGCTTCCTAACGGTCGACCGGGCCGGTCGACCGTGCTGCTGCTGCTGAAAAATCTTTGGATCCTTGTCTCCTTGTCATCGTCGACTTCCTCGACTTCCTCTCCTCTTCCTATATATTGGTGGGACACTAGTACATAATACATAATTAATGACGATTAAAAACGGACTTTAAATGAGTCTTCACAATCATTGTCTATCCAGGTATCATTAAAAATCTCAAATATATGACGGGGGTAAAAAACCACCGTCATATATGGGATATAATATCGGTTTCATCTGAAGCCAACGTTATAACTAGATTTTAACGCCAGTTCTCGTAGAGAACCAAGGAGAACCGACGTTAAAAATGTGGGTTTTAACATCGGTTTCAGATGAAACCGACGTCAAAACCAACAGTTTTAACGTCGGTTATTTTTAGAACCGACGTTGAAACCAATTTTTTTAAAAAATAATCGTCGGTTTCCATGAATATTTGCGTCAGAGAGTCCACGACAACACCATGCTTCGGTTGTCGTTCGCTTTTAAACTCCCTATCACCGCATTATCAGCTACCGGTACAGTCTAACGATGAGATCGTACTCGAGATTTGGATGAATTCATCAATTCGAGCAGAGCTCTCGACCTGAAGCAAAATGCCAAAATTTTAGCAAAATTGAAAATTCACAAATACCCAAATTGAAGCAAAATTCCAGTAAGCATCCTCAAAATTGAAGCAAAATTCCAACACGACTGAAAAAATTCCAGTAAGCAACCCCAAAATTACAGCAAGCATCCCCATCACTGTTGGAATTCAAGATCGGGCTCGAGCTCGGACGACATCACCCTCTGCCTGTGGCATCACCCTCTGCTTCACTTCACGGCGAGGATGAACATCCCCATCGCCCTCGAGATAGGAGCTCGACATCATCCCCCGCTTCACTTCACCCTGCTAGAGGTCGATATAACTGCTTGAGCTCGACAATTAGGGCGGCGGATCCAAATCTCTGTGAGCTGCAGAGCACGACGAGCTATAGAGCATGGCACGACAAGTTGCAGAGGGATCTCGAGCAGCTGCAGGGAAGTTCCAGTGATGGTGGCCGGTTAAAAACTGTTGCTTCCACTCGCCATGGTTGGAGTACGATCTTGGGTCAGAGACGCCGATAGAGATGAGGCGGAACGTAATCTTAAGACCTTGCAGTGTTGTTTCAAGATGGACTCGTTTTTCCAATATCGTAGGAAAATGAAAGAAGAAGAAGAAAGAGATAGAGAGAGAAAGAGACCAGATAACGGGGCGAGAGAGAGGTGAGCAGATAACGAGGCAAGAGAGAGAGAGAAAAGAGATTGGCTCTGTACAGAACCTGGGGCTATGATTTTTTTTTACATATCTTGGATCGGTGACGTGGTAGGGTATCTGATTTTTTAAGGGAGATTTATCAGCGGTTCTTAAAGATGTTGGCCCAAAGGCCTATCACTCTAGTTTTGATGATGATTAACTCATGTAGTTATAGTACTAATGATCTTGTGTTTATTTAGTTTCAGATTTGTGATCAAGATCTTAGTAGGTGTGTAGCTTCAACAAAGGATTTAAAATCAAGTTTTGGAGCTTACACGGTTTGATTCAAGAGCTTGTGCATCAAGACCACATCAAATACTCAAGAGGAGTCTAGCTCTATGGATCGTGTTTAGACCAAGTCAAGAAGATGAGAAGACTTCAAGTGAAGACCTTCATGATCAAGACTTGTGTCTAGGTTTGTTTTTTTAGAAGATTTTGTTTTTAGTTAAAATGTAAAGGATAGAATAGTTGGTGGATTGCTCAAGTATATCTTACACACACACACTCTTGATTTAGATGAATTTTCATAAAAGAATTTTTATTTTAGAAAAATACAAAAGAATTTTCTTTTTGGAAAAATACCGGTTTGGTTTTGAAATTCAAAGTTCATATCTTTAACCAAAACCAAATTTAGAGCTTAAATGTCAAAAACATATATATTTCACTATGTATGTGTAGTGGATCATATCCATACACTCTATTCTTCAAATGAGTTTAAAATATCTTGTTTTTGTATTTGGAGAAGTTTGAAAAAATAAGTTTTAGAAAAACCAATTTTGGAAAAATACAGTTTTTGTTTTTAACCAAAATTTTCAAGTTACAAAAATAGTTCAAAAATGTTTGTAACATGTCTTGATTTGTGCAAGCATGTTTGATTATCAAAGTATAATATTAAAACTATTTTTGTAGATTTTTCATGATTTTATGGGATTTTATTTGAGCCAAAATGACCAAACTTTTTATCCCAGAATTTTCTGTACTGGCTTCTGCCGGTCGAACGGACCGGTCGACCGGGCTTGAAGTCGATCGACCGAGTCGGTCGACAGACGTGCACAGACGTGCACGCCAGTTCTGGCTGGAGGGCCGGTCGACCGGGTCGGTCGACCGTCCAGAGAGCTCTGCTCTCTGGAAAGGCCCCGGTCGACCGGGCGGTGAGTCTGCTCTCTGTATCCAGGCCACGGTCGACCGGCCGGTCGACCGCTGGCTCAACGGTCAGAAATCTGACCATTGGCCGGTCGATCGGGCGGTCGACCGATAGGCCAACCTAGCTCCAACGGCTAGTTTTTCTAGCTCTATAAATTGGGGCATTTGGGGCTGTTTTCTACAAGATTTTTAAGTGGTTTTGAGCTAGTTTTTCCAACTCCATTAAGAAGTTTTCTCCACTTATTTGAGAGCAAATATTTTCAATCAAAAGGGGAGTTTATCAAGAGTGTTTTGAAAGTAATTTTCTTGAGTTTTCCTCCGCCATCTCAATCCTTGTTTTCTCACACAACACTTGAGCTATCCATTACTATATCTACCTATAGGGATTTGGTGTAAGAGGATTTTAGGTGATCAAAGTGTTGTTATCACTAAAGTTCCATCTTGTACTTTGAGGAGGCGGACGGTTGTGTTCGCGGTGTTTCGAGTTCGTGTGTGAACTCCATGTTTGAGGTGCGGCCTCAGCGAGCTTGTGGGCTTGCGGTGTGTACGGGACTAGAGAGTCCAAGGAGTTCAAGTGTGAACTCGCCTTGTAGGTGTTGCGGCACCGAGTGATCCGGTGGATCAGTTTATAGTGGAAATCCTTCAAGTGTGAAGGCGGGGACGTAGAGTAAGTGTGCTCGAACCTCGAAACAAATATCCCATGTTTGCGATTGCTCTCTCTCTATCTCTTACTTGTTTATATCTTTCATGCTTCTATTGCTTTCATCTTTAATTGCTAGATATATACATTTGTGCTCATATTGATATATGCTAGGAGATTGTTTTCTAACACTTGTATTTAACCAAGAGAGCCAACGCGGCACCTCAACTCTTATTTAGAGGAATCTTGAGGAGTTAGTCCAGAGCCCTTCACGGGGAATTCGGCTACACTCTTGTGTTATACGTGGTGTTTAGTGTAATAAGTTTTTAATTCCGCATTTAGTGACCATTAGATTAGCCTTCACCTATTCAACCCCCCTCTAGGTGATTTTACAAAAGAACCACTGTTAAATCCCTATGATATAAATGCGGTTCACTAGAACCGTCGTTATGTTATAGGGATTTAACGGCGGCTCTTTAAGAACCGCCGTAAATCCATCCTTTTAAAGACGGTTCTTAAAGAACCACCGATAAATCTCGTAAATTATTTACGAAATTGCCACAACGTGCTTTTAACGTCATTTTAAGTAAAAAACAGACTTTACATGTGTGACGTTTAATATATAAATTATAGTAGTGGGAGCTGCTTGGTGGGAGAAAACCAAAAGTTGGGAGTTACATGATTAATGATGGGAAGTGTAAGGACATCTATATTTATCATTATTGCTTGATTATGAGCATGATGATGCGATTCTTTTGACTCTTTTGAGGATCCCTTCCTAATTATGTTCGACTAATACCTTCTATAACTTAACAAGTCATCATTAGACCAATCGCTTAATCAAATTTCAATTAGTAATGCAACGAGTTTTCTTACATAATTACGTAGCCTAATAAGATACATAATATGACTTGATGACTGTTAGAGGATCACTATTTTTTTCCTTATGAAATGTACGAAATGTTAATGATTAGTATTATAATACAACATTCCGGGGTTGTTTTATTAAAGTCTCTGTCACTGCGCTAATTCTTTGAAATTAACTCCGAAATTGTGGTGAGGCTTGAAGTATTTATATTTTAACATATCCTCGCAGGTTGAGCGGCCTTTTCATGGGTCGAAACTTGGGTATTTCGCGGTAACAGTATTTTTTTTAATTTAAATCTGCTTTTTAATCTGCACCTGGTGGGAATTGAACTTGGATACTCTGATATCATATTAAAGTCCCTTTCACTGCACCAAAACTCTGAAGTTAAGTCCAAAATTGAGGTGAGGGTTCATGTATTTATAATTTAACACTTTTAATACTAATTTGGTTTTAATATGGTGCCGCATACATTTCTCATTCTTTTTCTTTGTTTTTTGACCTTTGTTGAAAATAACCAAATCGTATGAATTTAATAAGACTATGAATCAGAAATTTTACTTGCATCTTTCAATGATGAAAAATAAGAGACAACAGTAAAAGTCCAACATCTTATACATCTTAATCTTAAATTATACATTAATTTCAACATTCCAAAAGATCACAAATTCAACTAAAACTTCGAAGAGATGAACATCTCGGCTCTTCCCCATGACTCAAGAGAGGGAGAGGCTAGCTGCTAGAAGAAAATTAATCCAACAGTCATAAAGTCTTGCTAAGTATATGATTAGGTTCATAGATTATGTTTTCCTAGCATGAAGCCAAATTTTTTTAAACCAAAGCTAATCTAACAAGCACATAAA
The DNA here is from genome assembly GCA_038442645.1 of Agave tequilana. Classification (NCBI taxonomy): domain Eukaryota; kingdom Viridiplantae; phylum Streptophyta; class Magnoliopsida; order Asparagales; family Asparagaceae; genus Agave; species Agave tequilana. The sequence goes on along the minus strand of JAVJIF010004867.1, from coordinate 227,503 downwards.
ATCAGGTTTATCTAGCTAGCTTGTGTCGCAATCCGCATGCAAGGCCAAATTGACTTGACCCCCTTCCTTTGCCCGTATTCTAGGTCACTTGGTCACAATCTATGCACGTGCTCCTCAAGGAAAGTTTTCCCTTCGGCCTTGTCCCATCCAAAGTAAGTTTTCCTCCTGCCAAGAGATTATGAAAGAGGAAAGGGAAGAGGGCATTGAGGATATGATTATATTGGGGAGAGCTTGGGTCACGGAAACGCTTACCCGAAATGTCCATACGAGCAAGTATGGATCTCAACTTTTTCTAATTAAATCACCACTTTTTATCTGCTTTTTATTTCATTCAATAAGATCTCAATAAATAATAGCAAGAGAAAAGAGAAGTGATGAGAGGTATCTGTAGAACTATTATTTTCGAAGGGGTCAGACCTGAATAATGTACAAGTATTGTTAGAGATCTCAACGAATAAACCTAAGAAGAATGGTTTTTTAACAAGAGCAGTGATAAATGAGATAAATGGTTTGTGGAACATTGAATTATGGGAGGACGTTGGAAATATTATTCAATTCGATTTAGGTCAAAGAAGAACTTTTTATTTAAAAGAGTCTCTATTTTATAATAGTCAAAGTCTATTCCTAAATGTAATAGGAATTTTTATTTTCTGGAGTTTCTTTGTACTAGTAATATTTGGTTACTAGAGTTTCTTGGAGTAGGATATTGAAGAAATTGTATTTCTATAATTAATAGAACAAAGACGACTCAATTTTCTATGGGAAAATAATAGATTCAGAATTCAATAAAACTAGAGTTTTTCTTTCTCCATAAATTTCTCATCAAAGATTAACAGAATTCTTCGCGCTAATTGTTGTTGTAACTACCACTTAACCACAATTGCTTGTTTTCTTCTAGTATTTCTTTGCTTTATCTTCCTCTTTTTCTTCTCCTATTTCCTCTTCTTTATTTCCTCCTTTTTTTCCCTTCTTCTTCTCATTTTCTTCTTCCTTTCCTTCTGCTTGTGTTGGAAATATAATTCAAATTAATTCACATTAAATTGGATTTAGTCAAAGAGGAATCAAAACAAGAAGTTTCTATTTATTTATGAGTTGAAGTCTATTCATAGTTATAATAAGAGTTTCTATTTATTAGGAGTTTTCTTGTACTAGTAGTATTTAATTATTAGAGTTTATATAAGAGTAGGAAATTTAAACTTTTGTATTCCTATAAATAAATAGATCACAATAGCGCTCAACTTTCTATAAAAATTGAATGATAACATTATAGAGTCCAAATTCAATGAAGTGAGTTTTTCCTACTCAATAAATTCCTCCTCTCATATCTTCTTCATCAAAGACAAATAGTGGCATCAAAGCCAAAAATTCTCACGTCATCGCCAACAACTAGTTCGAGGTTGATATTAAAAGAAGAAAATGACTACAAACAACATGATCTAATTAGAACTTTTAAAGTTTAGCAGCAAGAATTATGATCATTGATGCATCCTGATGAGCGGTCTCTTCATGTCTCAAAGTCTATGAGAATTGGTGGAAAAAGGCTACATAGAGGTTATTAATACCCAAGAATTTGATGTAGAGGGAGAAGAGGAACTAGCGTAGTAGGGTGATGGATGTGAGTGCGAGGACTTTTGGTTCATGTTCTTCTTACTCCTCTCTTTTCTTCTTCAAGCTGCTGAACTTAAATTCCTTCATTTTCTTCTTCTAAATAACTCCTAGCTTTCTATCTTTCAAAATAAGAACTTTCATTTGATTCAACTAAATAAAGATAGTTTTTTCTTCCTTCATAAATTCCTCTTATCTCATATCTTCTTCACAAAAATCAAACAATCGTATTAGAGAACATGAGGTGTGTATTTGTTTGTTACAGTGAACTGATGAAGGTTTATAAAGTATATAATTTAGTTACCAACTTATGAATTTAAGTTTTTAGCTAAGCACGAAGTTTTAGCTTGTCGAAGACTATGAGTTCAACCAACATACACGATTGAAAGGTTTCGAGCATGCCATAAAGGAAAATAGGTCGTCAGTCCTAACTGACAGCACATTCTTATTCTAAAAGAAAACTATAGAGCCGACCCAACCCTTATAAATAGGAGCCCCCTGGACCTTTTAGAGGTATGTAACCCATTCTTACTCTTACAAGTACTCTCCTTTGGTGACTGACTTGAGTGTCGAAGGGGGATTGCCGAGCAATTTGGCCCCCAACTAACTATGTTTTATCTTGTAGATCTCTATCAGGACCTACAGAGTTGATAACCCATCACCTGCAAGGTATTTTTTTAGTAGAGATATGCAATTTAATGAAACAAAAGCTTGGGATTGGAAAGTTAAAATTAAAAAAAAAACCCAAGAAAAATAAGAAAAAGAGATAGGTTATAATTGAGAAAAGTTTGAATTAAAAAATTTATTTTTGGATCATCCTTATTTTTCAAATAAAATTTTATTACCTTCTCCTCCTAAAATCAACAGTGGTATCAGAGCCACAAATTCTCGTGTTGTCGCCAACATCTAGTTCGAGGTCAGCGTGATACAACCACAACTTTCAAATTTTTTAGCCAAAATTACAATCATTAATGCATCTAAATAAGCTATCTCTTCAGATCCCAAAGTCTATGGGAATCTGAGTCGGGAATGCTGGGATACTTTTCCCTTTATCTCTAAATATCTATCATTTCTACCCAGCCATAAGGTCCACATAGTGGCCACAACCACAATCTACCAGGGACATCGAACATCTCTTTTAACTGTATTCTCGGGTATAAGCATGGCCAGTGACCAGAAAGTCTAGTCGGAATTCCTGACATCCCAAATGCAGTGAAGACAACTTCCCAAATAGCTTCTAAACAAAAATATGATCACATGTCTCAAGTTCCTACTGACATATGCCACAGGGTCCATCAATCGATTGTAGTGATTTATTAGATTGTCCCTTGTAAGAATCACATTGTTTGTCACAAGCCGGATAAAGACTGATTTTTAATAGGATTTTTATTGTCCACATGGTGTTGGTCCAAGCATATTTGACATCCTTATTGTTTTTTAAATACTTATTCATTGCCTGTGCACGTACACGAGCCCGAATAAGAGTAAAGTACAATGTACCAGATAAAAAAGAATTACAAGAGAAACTTAGAAAGTGAAACAAAAGTAATCAGAACACAATAACAACAATTATAATAGACAGCGAGACAGTGGAGGATGACAGGGGGAGTGCAACTGTTAAGATATGAGATGAATAATGTGGGGCTAAGTCTGGCTATATGCTAGTTTGCACGAAGAAAGAAGCATCTCGTTTCATGAAGTCGATACAAAAACAAGTGAACTGCTAACATTAAGTAAGAAATTTGGCTGGAAAGTGAGTTTCTTAGGCAGAGTGTTGGATCAGGTTGAATTGGCTTCGTCGATTAACCATAAATGAAAATGAGCCCAGTCTGTAGCTAGTAGCCAAAATTGCTTGGCTGCCAGCCAATCCCAGAGATTTGTTCTTAGCTTTTTGTTGTTATATCACATAGACGGCAAATTGTCGATATCGACATATGCAGTTTATCCAAGAATTCTATGGTGCAGAGGATGTGAAGAAGAATTTTCCAAAGGAGGAGGTGATCCTAGGTTGTGCCCAAATTTCTTTTAATATAATAGAATGGTCTAAAAAAGTGGAAAGGAGCTATATTCCATGGAATAAAGATGACTATAGGTCGCTACCACATAGAAATTTCGAGAAGGAAGAAGATTCCATATCCTTAAATCATCCGATGGACTATCTAGTAGGAGAACCTTCAATAACAGTTGGATAATGTAATATCCCTACTCTCTCTATATAAATATTTAGTAATAATAATAGACACAATTTCCTTCTTTTTCTTTTTCTTTCTCTTTTCATTTTCCCAACCAATAGCCTGCTTCCTTTTTCCATTTTCTTTTCTTTTCTCTCATTTTCTTGTCTTTATTTCAAGCCTAAAACAGCCCATCCCATGTCATTTTACACCAAAAAATAAAAAAAATAAAAGAATAATAAAACCAGCCCAAGCCCAAGCCTATATCTCTGCTTATATTATTCTTCTCTCTCACGTTAAACCTAACCCTAATCCACCGCTCACCTCTCTTCTTCTTCTTCTCTTTTTCTTCCTCCTCTCACCTTAACTTGAGGCCTCCGCCATGCGCTGCGCTACCTTACCTTCCCTCTGTTTTCCACTTTTGCCACCATCGGTGCCTCGACACACGGCCTGCCCATCGCTAAGAGTCGCATTCCCTTCTTTTCTCCATGGTCATCGACAACAAGCCCTACCACTGTGTCCCTCTCCCTTTGCCATTCTCGCGACCACCGCCTCTATTTCCATCTCTCTCCTTCTAGTCTAAAACCCTAGGGTGCAGTCATGTCAAATCCCGACAACCACCTTCCCGTCTCGAGCTGGTCCTCCTCTGCGCCCATGCAGCCCACGTCACCATTAATCCTTGTATCTTCTCTCCTCTACACTGAGCTGCCACCTGTAATTGTCATATCTCCCCACCACCGACAGCCACCCCTTTCTCCTCCCTTACCCATGCACTTGTATATTATTTCTTGGGTGTTATTTTTGCTATATACTTGCACACACGCACTAAAACGATTTAAGGGCTTTCCTATAAACAAGACAAGGTGGGGAAGTCATTACCCTTTCTTAGCCCAAAAATCTTCTCCTCACTCACTAACCTAGCCTAACTTAAAATTGAGTAGACGCTAGACCTAGGGACACCTTGGACTCAATAAGAGACTGACCTAAGGGGAAGTTGATTAGAATTTGACTCTTGCCAAATCGGTGTCAAAGGTTGGGGATTGAGAGGCGAAATCTCAAAGAACAGTGGTTTGGCATAATTAAGCCCGTTGTTTAGGCACGGATACCTCTCACTGATCTTGCCCCAACATCATCGATTAGTTTGTAGTCAGATTCTATAACATACTCCCCTGTGGACAGTCTAACCAGTTAGGAGTTGTTTAAGTCTAACGTCTATCCAAACTTAGGCTAGATTTTTCTTTCTTTTTTTTTGTTTATTTGTTTGTTTTTATTTTTGACATTTTTATGATATGGATTACAATTATAATTATTCTAATACATATAGTGATCCATACTTTTCACCGACCTCTTTTGATTCAGAGATTACCAACTCAGTATTTCATAACTTTAACCAACCAAGTATGCTGGATTGGTCTTATCCGAATCAATATATGCCCCAACCCCAATATTATGAACAAGATTGGGATTATCATCACCATTTTTCACTGAGTCAGTGGGGATACAACTCTCCCGAGTCATACTATCAACAACCTGACCAACATTCAGCTTCATATACTCCATACCAAGACCAACCTATAGAAAAAAATCTTCTTTAGAAAAGAGTTTCAAAGCCTTCCTTGGGTCCACACGATAATTACAAATTCAAACGGACTCAATTCTCCCGAATAATTCCAAATTCAAGATTCCTACTCTAATTTTCAAGTCCCCATAACAAAAAGATGAACCTATTGACTTTGAAGAGAGTATGAAATCCTTGATTCAAAGCGAAGATTCCTTTATCCAGTCCATCGATATGATAGAAGCAAGACATAGTCGATTGTAAAATATGCATAGGAATGAGGAAACTCTCAATACTTCTTCCCATATTGATGGAAACCAAGAATCATGGTATCTTGAAGACTATGACCAAGGTTCAATTTCACCACAAAACTTTCAACTTGACCAATACCAACTCATTGTCAAATTGGCAAGTTTTCTTTTCAATGAGATTAAACTTAAAGATGAATCTATGCTGACTCCAGTATCCTTACCCGATTTGAACCCAATTCCAAAGCCAACACTGAGTCTATCCCTATAGAGCTTGAACATGAACCACCTATTTTGGATAATCACATTCCATTATTGAAAAACGAATGTGAACTTCAGTTCTATGATTTGGACCAAACTCATGAACCAACTCTGACTCTCGAACCTAAACTTGATTTGAGTTTTATTCACGAGTCAGTATTGATTTCTATTCTTTTCATTGTTGAGTTCAAATCATCCATTCCACATAATCACATTCCATTGTTGGACCAAGGTTTAGATCTATATGACTCCGTGATGATATCCCAAGATTGGTCGTATAACGGGAAAATTTTCATGCTAGGATCTTGCATGATCGATTAATATTGAGGAGTATAAAAAATGTTAATTAAAAGAGGTCATGAAAGGTGGGTTTCATGAAAAATTCACAGTATCTAGATTGAGCAGAAACACTTAGCCTAATGAGACCACCACTGGAATCACCACCTTGATGTGACAATTTTCCTTTCCTTTCACCTTTTCATGTATTATTGTATTTCATTCATACATTAAGGACAATGCATAAGTTAAGTGTGGGGGAGGGTTTTAACATAACATAGGTTTAGGTTTATTTTATTTTAAAAAATTAACATTTCTTTGCTTTTAAAAACTTTTCGAAAAGAGGGACAATATTTTGACCTATTTTTTGTAAGAAATTAAGTTAATTTTAAGGAATAGAAAAATCATAATTAGGATTTATTATACTTGGTTAAAATAAGATTATTTGTTTGAATTCTAGGGTTAGGAAGAAAAATTAGAAAAGTAATATAGTCTTGATTTTTACCTTGATGAAATATGCATACTTAGGGTTCAAAAACAAAGATTCTTATGTCTTACAAAAAAAGAGAAAAAAACTATATATATAAAAAATCCTCTGATTAAGCAGGATATTGTGCCTCATAAAACATGAGTATTCACACCTAAAAACGGTCCATCTTATAAATAAAAACTCTTAGTTTTGTGGCCTTGTTTGCTAAAGAAGTTCTTGGGGTGTTTTCTTACCCGGTGCCCTATGACCGTTCGGTTAGGGAGTTACCGACTAAATGCTCGTTACGTGGGCAAATTAGAAAGCTAATAGAACTAAGTGAAATTCCTGCCAAAATAAAGTGTAAAATAAGGCATAAGAGTTAGAGTTGAAGAACCCTTAGTCAAAATATTCACAGTCACAAAGTATGACTTAGGGTAAAATAATAGACTAGATGAGAAATACATTTTAACTCCTCTTATAAATACCTCACACCTCAAAGGCAGAGGGCACAACGCCGGAGGGAAGGACTCCACAGAAGAACTCCGAAGAATGTTTTAGGGTTAGAATTTTTTCTTTTCAAAGTTCAGTTGTAATAGGAGAGAAAGAATTATAAAGAGAAGACAGAATGCTTGTAATTGATGATGATAGCTCAATAAAGTTTTTTTGTTCTTTTCAATTTATTTTTTTTAATTTACTTGCTTCAATTACTCTATTATTTATTATTTTTTTTTATGTCTTTTTTTAATCATACCATCTTATTAGCTTGGATTAGGGAGAGTTTCATGACAGAAAAGAGAGGAGGAATTATCTTTAGAGTGACATTAAATATAATCTTCCTTAAAGATAGTTGTATTGAGAGTGACAACCAATGAAATTATCCCACTTCTCTTCATCGTTTCTTAACTTAATTGATCGCATACTTTCATTTAATTACTCTAAGTGTTCTTTCTTTCTTGTTTATTTCCTTCTTTTTAATTTAGCATTCAAAACACCAACACCATCTTCTTTTTCCCTTAGATTTCCCTTTAACTTAACTTAGCTTTAACTATTTTCTTTTCTTTTAAAACAAAGAAGATCTTTAACCAATTAGTAACTTAGGAAGAAGACTTACCCAATGCTTCCATTGTTGTCCCTCCCTGTGGATCACAACCTGTTAGCCCTAGCCACACGGTAGCATTGAGGACCTAACACTGTTCTAAACTTCTGTAATATTCTGTATGCAGGTTTAACTTATCAGGCCCAAATCCACATCATAGCCTATCAATAACAAATTCGGGCGGCTCACCACTAGAAGGTGAGGCCCAGGGAATTTTAAGTTGGAGACATAGTCCTAAAGCGCGTGATCCAGAGCACTCGGTAGAATTATGGAAAATTGGGACCTAACTGGGAGGGTCATCATCACTACTTGCAGAGGCAAGGGGTCATACACCCTAACAGATCAGGGCGGGAACCAACTTAATAAGCAGTGGATTCATTAAAAATGATATCATGTGTAGATCATGTAAACATTCAATGAAAGGATTATTTTCCGCTATCTTAATCGTATTTTCCTCAACCCTAATGTCTGCTCCGAGCATAATGCATAATTTTCACAGCCTATATGGGTCCTCTACACCCTGACAGCACTCCCTAGGGAGCCACCTGAAAGATGAAGGCTCACCAACGCCGGCTGTTCTCGTCCAACCTATGATGGGTTAACACCCTGATGATTGTCTTAGCAGGCCCGCAGCCTATACGGGTCTTGTGCACTCTGACTGCACTCCTCGGGGAGCTACCTGAAAAATGGAGGTTCACCTATGCCGGTTATCCGGTTCACCCTATGATGGATTAACACCCTAATAACTGCCTAAGCAGACTTGATCGAGGGAAAATCGTGCATAAAAAGTGTATGTTTTGAAATCAAGAGTTAAAAGTGCGTACTTTGGCTTCCTCGAAACTTTCGCTATAGCATAGAAGCTAAACGGGTCGAATTCACAGGGACGAAAAGCTATAGAAGCTTTACCAGAATGTTCACGTGTATGTTAAAGTTTCTTCAACGTTTTAAAGAATCAATAGAAAAAAACAAAGAATGAAAAGAGAAGTACGGTGAAACACGAGAAGTAGGAAACATAAAAGATAAGATATTTGTGGTTTTCAGATATATCTAAAACAAAGTAAAAAGAGAGAAAACTCATAGATACTAACTACTAATGGCTCCACTAACCATGCTATCCTCTTAGTAATAGTTGCCTCACATGTATCCTTGGCCATCACTAGTCCTTACTTCAAGAGCGTTTCAAAGCATGACCCATAAGATAACTTTCACATCCAAACTCAACAAATAAGTGCAAGCTACACTTAAACCATCAAAACAAAATAAGAGTAAGCATGAAATAAAGTAATGTTAGCTTGTTAGAGAGTTAGGATGTTAGAGTATTAGAATCCATCATCATGAGCCATCAATGGCTCTTGCAAGAGCAAGGCCAACTAGAGGCTATAAATTCAAGTGGATTATCAAGTAAGAAGTTAGCAAGTTAGTGGTTAGTAGTTAGTTTGAAATCACCTAGATGGGGGTGAATAGGTGACTAGCTAATCTAATGTTGAATAATGTAGTATTAAAAGCTATTTAAGCAAACTAAAAACTGTTATGCAAAACACACCAAGTATAACACAAGAGTGTAGCCGAATTCCGATGAAGGGCTCTGAACTATCTCCTCAAGGTTCCTCTGGATAAGAGTTGAGGTGCCGCTATGACTCTCTTGGTTGAATACAAGTGTGTGCAAACAATCCCAAGCATATATCAATCGAGCACAAATATATCAAGCAAATAAAAGAGATAAGCAATGTATGCATGCAAGATATAATCACAAGGGAGTGAAAGAGAGATAGCAATCGCAAACACGGGAGATTTGTTTCGAGGTTCGAGCACCCTTGCTTTACGTCCCCGCCTTCAACACTATGAAGGATTTCCACTAGAATCCATCCCACCGGATCACTTGGTGCCACAACACCTATAAACGAGTTCACACTAGAACTCCTTTGGACTCTCTAGTCCCTCTCTTGTTCCCGCAAGAACAACACACGCAAGCACACTAGCTTGCCGAGGCCGCACCTCTACACCGAGCTCCCATAAGAACTCGAAACAATACGAACCCGCAAGTTCGCTTCCTCAAATACAAGATTGAACACTTGGTGATCTAAACACTTTGATCACCTAAAAACACTCTCATAACAACTCTCCTATAGGATAGATATGGCAATAGAAAGCTCAAGTATGTGTGAGAAAACTAGGATTGATTTGGTGGTGAAAAACTCAAAAAATCACTTTTGAAAACCACTCTTGAAACTCTCCTTTTGATATGGAAGTATTAACCCTAAAACAAGTGGAGATAAACACTTAGAAAGGTAGGAAAAACTAGCTTGAAAACCCACTTCCAATCTTATATAAAACAGCCCAAAACAGCCCCAATTTATAGGCCTAAAAAATATAGCCGTTGGAGCCAACTCAGCAGGAAACCCTACTGTCGGTCGACCAGTCGGTCGACCGCCAACGGTCAGATATTCGACCATTGGGAAAAGCGGTCGACCAGACGGTCGACCGATACTGGGCATTTGACCTAACGGTCAACCGTCGGTCGACCGAGGCAGATTCAGAAAACAAGGCTCTCTGGACGATCGACCGTGCAGTCGACCGGCCCTGGCGGTGCACGTTCTATGCACGTCGGTCGACCGCCCAGTCGACCGACTTCTGGCTCGGTCGACCGCCAGACAGCCTGGTCAGCAAATGTTTGGGATTAAAAACTTGGTCTTTTTACCTTCAATAAAATCCCATAAATTCTCATAAAATCTAAAAAAATAAGTTCTTTAAAATACTCTGAAGTACAAATATGTGTGATCAAAGTTCAATACATATTACAAAACTTATTGAACCATTTTTGTAATATAAAAATTTTGGCCTTAAACAAAAACCGTATTTTTCAAAAACAATCTCCAAATTGAAAAATGATTTTTCAAAACTTCTCCAAATACAAAACCAAGATATCTTAAACACTTTTGAAGCTTAGTGTGTATGTATATGATCCACTGCACATACAATATGAAATATCTATATTTTTGACATTAAACTCTAAAATAAGTTTTGATAAATCTAAAACTCAAACACATGGTATATATGTTGAAACTCAAAACCAAAATGGTATTTCTAAAACAAAAAGTCTTTTATGAAAACACATATAAATTTGTGTGTGTATATGAACTTGAGCAATCCACCAACTAATCTATCCTTTACATTTTATCTAAAAATAAATCTTAACACTTATAAACATGACACAAGTCTTCACGAAAATCTTCTCATGAAAATCTTCTTCTCCTTCTTGACTTGGTCCAAATCTTAATCCAATGAGCTAGACTCCTCTTGAGTACTTGATGCGATCTTAATGCGCGAGCTCTTAAATCAACACGTGCTAGTTTCAAAACTTGACTTCGAATCCTTTATTGAAGCTAAACACCTACTAAGATCTTGATCAAATATCTGAGACTAAATAAGCACAAGATCATTAGAACTATAACTGCATGAGTTAATCATCATCAAAACTAGAGCGATGGGCCTTTGGGCCAACAATCTCCCCTTTTTGATGATGACAAAACTCATGCAGTTATATATGCATGGATTAAAGTTAAGCTTCATAGAAGCTCCCTCTTAACTCATGCATAACAATAAATATAAATATATTCAATGAAGTGCATAAAACTAAACAAACATATATACATAAACAAGAAATAAACATGCATATATAAACTCTCAAAATTCCTCTCCCCCTTTTTATCAATTCATCAACAAAGGGGCAAAAACAAACCAAACAATAAAGATATATATGCGATATACATTCATGAAGAAGAGAGACGTGAAGTTATCACCCCTGCATAAATGCATTACATGAAGAAGGGATGACAAAACCCTAACTCACATAAAACATAATATACAATGTATAAGCGAAAATGTTAAGCTCCTCCTACACACGTGTACCACATAAAGAAGAGATGTCAAGCTTCTCAATATAAGATACACTCAACATGAATCTATATATAGAAGAGATATTAAGCTCCCCTTACATATAGGCAATATATATTAAGAAATTTTGAAACAAATTTTGTAATCTCTTAAGTCAACAAAATAAATTTTGAGATACCACTTGTAAATAAATAAAATTTTAAGATATCACTTTGTAAATAAACAAAATTTAAGATATCACTTGTAGATTTTTGATACCACTAGAAATATCTTGTAAATTTTTGATACCAATTGAAAAGTAAAATATGAAGTATATTTTGATATCAATTGAAATACCAATTGTAATGATTAGCAATTGAAATACAATTTAAAACAATGTATAAGCTTATTAAGATACCAATTAACATTTAAAAATTTAGTCAAGCTTAGCATAAACATAATTTGTGCTTTAAACATGTAAGGATATTGCAAAATCGAAACATATATATGTATGAAAATAAAATACCAATTGAAATTGATATTAATTGAAGTTTAAACAAAAAATACATATATAAGAATTGAAATTTGAAGCATACATATATAGGAAACACATATGAGTATACATAAATGAAATAACATGAAAATCATGTGTATAACTCATATCTACCACCCTATTCATGCACATGTTTAAACAGATTTTCAATAAGGCACACAAGGCATGGTCGCCCATCCAACCGCACTTAAAAGGTAGAAGTTTTCAAAAATAAGATTTGAAAGTAATTATGGATTGAAAACACTACCAAATGAAGAATAAATAACTAGTTTAAAGTAATTTTTGAAAAATCTAGTTAAAGATCCTTCTAATATGAAAACAAATCATACATATATCCCATGAAGCATGCAAAATACACAAGAGTTGACACTCGAAATCTATAAAGCTCAAAAATGTGCTCTTGAAATAAGGTCATGAGTAAACAAAAATAAAATGAGTGCACAAAAATCATGTGAATAGCATATCCATGAAATAATCAATAAGGCTTAAAATACCAAAGCATCATAAAAATTAATTTTTCATTAGAAACAAACTTCAAGGTATATGTATGTTCTATCAAAATTAAAAGTATACATACATATCCTAAACACAAAAGAGTCCATAATAGAATTTGCATGAAGGCAAGTGACTCAAAGATATACATGTATATTTAGTAATTTTAGATAAATATAACATATACATGAAGCAAAACATGTACAAAGATAGGAAAAATAAGTATAAATGGAAGAATCATCAAAATTAGGTTATACATGTACATGTAATGAGCACAAATGAGCATTGAAACACAAACATATAATAATCAAGTAATGCTCACTACTTGTACAAGTATATACACATATTTTAATGACAACTACATCTAAACAAGTAATCACCACATGAAACACAAAAACATGTTTAATTTTTAAAATAATGAGCATTGAAATAGAAACATGCTAAAAACATTTAATTTAAAGCATGTAAATAAAAATAAGAGTTAGAGATAGCTACCAAAACCAATCGGGCTCATCTCTAGATCTCCAAACCATGGTGGTCCTCCCACTAAACTTTCTTGATAGCGATGCATCAATAGGGTATGTCCATCTAGCTTCATATGCATCCACCACCAAGGCACCATACCTCTCACGTCATGTGAGAGCCCACACCTACATCAAACACAAGAGGTGGAGATTTTGGTACCCATTTTCTTTGGGTCCATGGGGGATAGCATCATAAGGAACCCAAACATTTTGATTTGTAAAATTTACACGATTTAATCTATCAAAGCAAAATCTTGCAAGATGGCCTTTGCGGCCACAATGTGTACATTTGTACACTCTAGCATGCATATGAGAATGAGTGTGATCATGATGTGCAAAGTGTGCATATGTATGCCATTTGTTATGTGCATGAACATGTGGAGCTTGTTTCTTTTGAAACAAGGTTTCCAATTTAGAATGATTGAATGCACAATTGCTCAAAGTTGAGCTTAAACAATTTATCCTATTTTTCAGTACTTAAATCTCATTTTTAATAATAGTAGCATGAAGAGCATGGCAATAATGAGAATCAACAATCTTTTCTTTTAGAAATATTTTCTTTTTCTTTTGAAATATTTTTTCTTTTAAAAGAGTTATTTTCATCCAAAGTAATCTCTTTTTCTTTTTCCACCAAAATGATTTTATTTTTCAAAGATTTATTTCCTTCACAAATATCATTTAATTTGAAGCTAAGGAAATATTCTCCTTTTTCAAAGATTCATTTTCTTTTGAGATGTATTCAAATTTATTTTGAAAAGAACTTTTTCTTTAAAATGGAATCATATTTATTTTTCAATTTCTTATTATCCTTTTTGAGCAAATCATATTTTTCAAGAAATGTTGACAAAATATAGCAAGCTCATTATATGACATGTCAACATCCTAATCAAGCTCGGATTCGGAATTTACCTCAAGGGGGTTATTCCCTTGGACCATGTAGCATATGTTAGAAGCATCACTTCCATCATCCGAGTCGCTCCCCGCATAGTATTGCTTTTGTTCGCCAAGGGATACTATAGTGTTCCATAATACAAAAGCTGAATGAAAGTTAGATACCCTACATAAATAATCATCATTTAGGGTACTCTTTAAAGCATGCATGGCTTTAGCATTAGCCTCAAGGTTTTTGCCATTTAAACAATATGAATCGTTAATAGTGGCATGATAAACATGAATTCTTAGGGCTTTGAGGTACATTGACATCTTAACTTTCCAAGTTTAGATGTTAAGAATATCAAACATGGGAGGTGTCATGAAATCCATGTGTGTGCAAACAAATATTGTGATTAACTAAAAATAAGGATCTTTAACTCAAGGTTGTTAGACTCAAATCAAGAGCACCAAGCTCTGATACCAATTTAAATAACCTAGAGGGGGTGAATAGGTAACTAGCTAATCTAATGCAAACTAATGCGAAATTAAAAACTATTTAAGCAAACTAAAAACTATTATGCAAAACACACCAAGTATAACACATGAGTGTAGCCGAAATCCTGGTGAAGGGCTCTAAACTATCTCTTCAAGATTCCTCTGGATAAGAGTTGAGGTGCCGCTATGACTCTCTTGGTTGAATACAAGTGTGTGCAAACAATCCCAAGCATATATCAATTGAGCGCAAATATATCAAGCATATAAAAGAGATAAGCAATCGCAAACACAGGAGATTTGTTTTGAGATTCGAGCACGCTTGCTCTACGTCCCCGCCTTGAATACTATGAAGGATTTCCACTAGAATCAATCCCACCGGATCACTCGGTACCGCAACACCTACAAATGAGTTAACACTAGAACTCCTTTGGACTCTCTAGTCCCTCTCTTATTCCTGCAAGAACAACTCATGCAAGCACACTAGCTTGCTGAGGCCGCACCTCTACACCGAGCTCCCACAAGAACTCGAAACAACACGAACCCGTAAGTTCGCTTCCTCAAATACAAGATTGAACACTTGGTGATCTAAACACTTTGATCACCTAAAACACTCTCATAACAACTCTTCTATAGGATAGATATGGCAATGGAAAGCTCAAGTATGTGTGAGAAAACTAGGATTGATTTGGTGGTGAAAACTCAAGAAATCACTTTTGAAAATCACTCTTGAAAACTCTCCTTTTGATATGGAAGTATTACCTCTAAAACAAGTGGAGATAAACACTTAGAAAGGTAGGAAAAACTAGCTTGAAAACCCATTGTATAAAACAGCCCAAAACAGCCCCAATTTATAGGCCTAAAAAATATAGTCGTTGGAGCCAACTCAGCAGGAAACCCTGCTGTCGGTCGACGGCCGGTCGACTGCTAACGGTCAGATTGTCGACCGTTGGGAAAAGTGTCGACCGGACGGTCGACCGATACTGGGCATTTGACCTAATGGTCGACCGCCCGGTCGACCGGGGCAAATCCAGAGAGCAAGGCTCTTTGGACGGTCGACCTTGTGGTTGACCGGCCCTGGCTGTGCACGTTCTGTGCACGTCGATCGACCGCCCAGTCGACCGACTTCGCTTGATCGACCGGTCGGTCGACCGCCAGACAGCCTGGTCAGCAAATGTTTGGGATTAAAAACTTGGTCTTTTTACCTTCAATAAAATCCCATAAATTCTCATAAAATCTACAAAAATAAGTTCTTTGAAATACTTTGAAGTACAAATATGTGTGATCAAAGTTCAAAACATATTACAAACTTATTGAACCATTTTTGTAATATAGAAATTTTGGCCTTAAACAAAAATCATATTTTTCAAAAACAATCTCCAAATTGAAAAATAATTTTCCAAAACTTCTCCAAATACAAAAACAAGATATCTTAAACACTTTGAAGCTTAGTGTGTATAGATATGATCCACTGCACATACAATATGAAATATCTATGTTTTTGACATTAAACTCTAAAATAAGTTTTGATAAATCCAAAACTCAAACACATGATATATATGTTGAAGCTCAAAATCAAAACGGTATTTCTAAAACAAAAACTCTTTTATGAATACACATATAAATTTTGTATGTGTGTATATGAACTTGAGCAATCCACCAACTAATCTATCCTTTACATTTTATCTAAAAACAAATCTTAACACTTACAAACATGACACAAGTCTTCACGAAAATCTTCTCATGAAAATCTTCTTCTCCTTCTTGATTTGGTCCAAACCTTAATCCAATGAGCTAGACTTCTCTTGAGTACTTGATGCGATCTTGATGCGCGAGCTCTTGAATCAACACGTGCTAGCTTCAAACTTGACTTCGAATCCTTTTTTGAAGCTAAACACCTACTAAGATCTTGATCAAATATCTGAGACTAAATAAGCACAAGATCATTAGTACTATAACTACATGAGTTAATCATCATCAAAACTAGAGCGATGGACCTTTGGGCCAACATAGTTGCCATGAGAGAAAATTAGCTAAACATGTAAAAGGAGTTAGAGAGAAGAAAATAAAGAGAGGTAAAGAGAGAACCTTTTATAGATTGTCACCTTCTATTACAAGTACTCTTCTTTTTCAACCATGTACCACTCTCCCTCCTATTACATGATATATAAGAAATGAAAAATACAAAAAAGAAGAAGAAAAATAACTAACGTAAACTACCCTAAACTACAACATGGAGAAGAAAACTACCCAACTTTCTGGATCTCTTCTTTGAAGGACCCAAAGGGGGTATTTATAAGCACCAGGAGAAAGGAGGTCAGGGGAACAAACCCTGGCCAAAGCGGTGGCACGACCGCGTCAGTACGACTGTGGAAACGCGGCCACCGCGCGCGGCACCGCCTGCTGTGCGTTATCGCGTTGGTCCCCTGTCGGTTGTACTTCTGGATTTCTGATTGAGGCCCCTGTTCTGATAAAATCACCTCATAAGGTCAATGGTTACTTTATAGGCCTTTAATCACCCATTAAATGGTGATTTAGGGTCTTCTTCTTCATTGCACACCATGGATTTAGGATTACACAAGCAAATCATTATTAGCAGTATTTACTCTAAAATAAATGTGAAGATGTGATAAAAATTATGCAATATTAGAGACTAATCACACTCTCACACTTATCTTTTTGCTCGTCCTGAGCAAAACAAAAAAACTAACTAAGAAGATTATTATACCACTTTCGCCGGTGACGCGATTGCACTGAGCATGTGCAACAAGCTGTTAAACTTCTATGTTTCCCCTAGATGAGGAATTTTGTCTCCTTAGGATTTTCAGCGGATTACACACACAAAATCCATAATAAAAGAAATCAAATGTCAGTATTTTTAAAAACGCATTTTGAAATAGAGAAAAGTGTTGAAATATTTTTGTGAAAATATAAGTGATATAAGGTCAGAGGTTAACCAGAAATTATTTTTCCTTAAACTAAGTCGAAATGCCAAATCTTGTTATAATTGAATGTGAGAATTTAAAATTGAATTGATTCTTTAATTTTTCATAAAACTCTTAGAAAAATATGCACTTTGTGAACTGTGAAGATTTTTGTGATATTGATTCAAACTTTCATGCCATTGATTTGTGTATATTTTTTTTCTTTTTTTTTTTTTTTCTTCCCTTAGTTTTCTTAGGCATTCTTATTTACCCGGGTAGTGAGCCTTTAGCTGGTGACTCCCAAACCAGATAGTTTTAGGGCACAGGATGAGAGAACATCCCTCAAACTTAAGGACTCGAGTAAACAAGGCCACAAAACTAAAGGGGATTATTTATTGTTTGTCCACCGTTTTAGGTGTGAATAATTTGCTTCCTGAGGCATAATTACCCAACTTCAATAAGTGATTTTTATTATCATCATTTCATATTTTTTAATATTTTTTATGGCATTTTTAGTCTTTGTTTCAATCCCAAAAATTGTGTAAGTGTGAAGTGCATAAATCTAAGGCAAAAAATTCAAGATCAAAGTATCTTTCCAATCTTACTTCCTTATCCTAAAATTTAAATAAGACCTATTATTTTGACTCAGTTTAAAATTTCATAATTTTAGGTCTTCCTAATTCCTATGATAATCTTAATTTTCTTATAAATAAATAAAAACTATTTCTCTTATTTCAAAAAGTTTTGTAAAAAGAAAAGAAAAAAGTTTCTAT
This sequence comes from Agave tequilana, assembly GCA_038442645.1. Classification (NCBI taxonomy): domain Eukaryota; kingdom Viridiplantae; phylum Streptophyta; class Magnoliopsida; order Asparagales; family Asparagaceae; genus Agave; species Agave tequilana. Next base: position 209,315 of record JAVJIF010004867.1, on the reverse strand, counting down.
ACAAAAGAGAATTTTAAAAGTTCCTAAAAAGAAGTGTAAAAGAAAGAAAATGTAAAACTAACTATGTTAGTAAATCCTCCCCCACACTTATCTCATGCAGTGTCCTCAATGCATCGTGAATGTGTATATATATGAAACAAATAGAGAGGGAAGAAAAAGTACCTCATGGTGGTGGCTCCAGTGATGGTCTGATTGGGCCAAGCGTTGCTACCCAATTCAGAAATCGTGAATTTTGCAGAAACTCACCAGTGACCACTCTAATACGACCCAGTAAAAGAATGATTGAGTGAATGGTCTTATTTAAAAATTTATCGTCATCTAATTTTCAATTTTAAAAATAATTACTGAGTCATTTTCTTCAACATCCTTGTCTAACAATGAAGTGATTTTGGAAGATAATTGATTTGGACTCAAATGGAACATGAACAAAAATCGATACCGACTAGGAAATTTGACTCAGATCAAGTTGAGATTCAAAAGGGGAGTCGAAATTGGTTCAAAAATGGGGTCCAAACTAAAGAATTGATATTCACACACTTTTCTATTAATGAAATGTGATCATAAGATATTGGTAAATCAATTTCATGGTGTACTGGTACAAGATTCAATGTTGACTCTGGAATAAAGAAAAAAAATCTGGTAAAGATACCAGAGTCATTATTGAATCAAAAAGTGAAATGGAATTACCAACTTGCGATTCAGGATCACATTCATGTTCAATTCCAATTTCAGGAAATGGATAACTTGCCAAAATGTCAATGTGATTTTTAAACCTTAGAGTTTGGTCAAGTTTCAATGGGTTTACTGAAATTGAATATTGGTTTCCAAAATAGGATGATTCTTGGGTCCAATAGGTAAGGTTAGGGATACAAGGATTGGTCAAAAGTTGACAAGAGTGACTTTCCTTGCTCTCATTGATCAAATCGTTCATAATTGAGTCTAACCTACTGATAGGCCGGGTAACAGAATTTTGAGTCTGAATCATGTCTTCAATACTTTTTGCAATTGGTTCTTCTTGAAAAGGTAAATATGAAAGTTGATTTTGAAAATTGTGGTAAAATTGTGAGTCCATCAGATTTTGCGATTGCTGCTCGGACTCACGCGAGGGTTTCATACACAAGTCCAGTATTGATGGTTGTTCATTTTGAATCGGTGAGATTAGAAAAGATGAGTAGGACTCTTGAAAATTTGGTTGATATGATGAGTCCAACATATTTTGAAATCTTTGCACTGTTTCACAAAAGACTTCCAAACGATTTTCTAGCTGAGATTCTTCTTCAATTGGATGTTCTAGAAAAGGAGTATATGGAGTTTGATTTGGGAAGGATTGTGAATTGAAAAAATTTTGAATTGTTGTTGGGACTCAAGCATGGCTTCCATACTCCTTTCCAAATTGGATTTTTCTTCGGTTGGTGGAACAGGAAAAGGAGTATATGAATCAAAATCGGGGAATGAATATTGTGAAAATTATGGACAAGGTGGTTGAAAAATTGACTCGGGGGAGGTGAATCCCCATTGACTCTGTGAAGAGTTGAAATTATTTTGAAAATTATGGTCATAAGATTGGGGGCATGGGTCATATTGAGTCGAATAATCCCAATCCGGCCTATATGATTGGTTCATGTTGTAAATATCTGGGTTGAAGTTATCCGAGTCAAATGAGGTCGGGGTGAAATATAGATTCATATTAGGATTGAAAAAATTATTGTTATTAAAATCCATTTCACAATTTACAAGAAAGAAAAACAAACAAACAAACATATAAAGAAAAAGAAAAAGAAAACAAGTCTATGTTAGGGTTGACTTAGACCTAGACGACTCGTAACTGGTTAGACTGTCCACGGGGGGTATATTGTCAGAATCTGACCACGAGTTAATCGGCCAGGTAGGGGCAAGATCAGTGGGAGGTATCCGTGCCGGAGCAACGGGCCTAATTATGCCAAACTACTGTTCTTCGAGGTTTTGCCTCTCAATCCCCGACCTTAGACACCGATTTGAGAAGAGTCAACTTCTAACAACTTTCCCCTTAGGTCACTCTCTTAAATGAGTCCGAGATGTCCCTAGGGGCCAACGTCTAGCAAGTTTTATTAAGGCTTGAGTTGTGTGAGTGGGGAGGTGATTTTTGGGCTAAGAAAGGGTAATGACTTTCCCACCTTATGTTGTATTGGGTGTTGCCCTTAAGTTCAATTCGTGCAAATATGCAATATAGATAAGATGAACACACAAAGAGAGTAAATCACCCACGTATTTGTCTTAACTGTAATATGTGCATCTCTATCAAAATCACAGCACAAGAATATAATACAGTATATTGGAATTGAAATTGACACATGCCTAGATGCAAATGTCTAAACCTTTTTAAAGCATCCAATTTTCGTATTTAGTTTTTAAATTATTACAGTGCACATGTAATATAAATAAAAACTAGCAGCAGAATATAAGAATATACAAGATTTTATCCAACCACACAAAAGCAAGTGTGGCCTTTTGCAATGCTAAAACTTTAACCTGCACAGCAAAAATAAAGAAGAAAAGTTAACAAAAATGTGAAATCAAACCGTTTTCATCCCCGGCAACTGCACCAAAATTTGATCGAGGGAAAACCGTGCACGAAAAGTGTATGTTTTGAAATCAAGAGTTAAAAGTGCGTGCTTTGGCTTCCTCGATACTTCCATTATAGCATAGAGGCTAACAGGTCGAATCTACAGGGACGGGAAGTGATGGAAGCCTTACCGGAATGTTCACGTGTGTGCTAAAATTTCTTCAACATTTTAAGAATCAAAAGAAAAGAAAATAAAGAATGAAAAGAGAAGTACGGAGAAACACGAAGAATTGGGAAACATAAAAGTAAGATATTTGTGGTTTTTCAGATATATCTAAAATAAAGTAAAAAGAGAAAGAAAACTCATTGCTACTAACTACTAATTGCTCCACTAACCATACTAACCTCTTAGTGATAGTTGCCTCACATGTACCCTTGGCCATCACTAGTCTTGATTCAAGAGTGTTTCAAAGCATGACCCATAAGATAATTTTCACATCCAAACTCAACAAACAAGTGCAAGCTATACTTAAACCATTAAACTAAATAAGAGTAAGTATGAAATAAAGTAATGTTAGCTTGTTAGAGAGTTAGGATGTTAGAGTGTTAGAATCCATCATCATGAGCCATCAATGGCTCTTGCAAGAGCAAGGCCAAGTAGAGACTATTAGATTTATGTGGATTATCAAGTAAGAAATTAGCAAGTTAGTGGTTAGTAGTTAGTTGTCATGAGAGAAAATTAGCTAAACATGTAAAAGGAGTTAGAGAGAAGAAAACAAAGAGAGGTAAAGAGAGAACCTTTCACAGATTGTCACCTTCTATTACAAGCACTCTTACTTTCCAACCATGTACCACTCTCTCTCTTATTACAAGATCTATAAGAAATAGAAAATACAAAGAGGAAGAAGAAAAATAACTAACCTAAACTACTCTAAACTATAACATGGAGAAGAAAACTACCCTAACTTTCTGGATCTCTCCTTTGAAGGAGCCCAAAGGAGGTATTTATAGTCACCAGGAAAAAGAGGGCCAGGGGGACGAACCCTGGCCCAAAGCGCTGGCGCGGCGCGCGCAGCGCCGCCTACTGTGCGCTGTCGTATCAGTCCCCTATCGATTGTACCTTCTGAATTTCTGATTTGAGACCCCTGTTCTGACAGAATCACCTCCTAAGATCAATGGCTACTGATTGGTCACTAATGTTGCACATTTATTATCATATTTCCATACTTATTATAGAATAAAATCTGCTTTGTCCTAATTAAATGTTTAATTTATTTGCAGGCTCATTCCTTAAGGAGATGAAGAGAAACAAGCCCAAAAGCCCACCAATTCTGATTAATTCAGAATAAATTTGAAATGAAGAAATCAGGACAAAATCTTGGCATATAAGGAAGGTTTGGAAGAATCCTCCCTGAATCAAGATGAAGAAATCAGGGCAAAATCTTGGCATATAAGGAAGGTTGAGAAGAATCCTCCCTGTGGGCAAAATCTTGGTATATAAGGAAGGTTGAGAAGAATCCTCCCTGAATCAAGGCAAAATCTTGGCATATAAGGAAGGTTGAGAAGAATCCTTCCTGAATCAAGCACAATCAAAGGCTGTTTTATCAACTTTTGAAGAAAAAAATAAGAAAATCAGAAGAAGATACGGGAAATACATCAGACCAGGAGATTCCCCCAATCTTCCTGGGATCTTCTCCTTTAGGTTTTTTGCCTATAAATACTGGTTTTAGCTGAGCAAGGAGGAGGAGGCAGATTAGGATTTAGCCTAGTTTTCATTCTTTGTAGTTTAGGTTTTTCTTTTCTTTTTATGTAATTTGTATGTAACTTAGGGTAGAAGAAGATTCATGTAAGTAAGAGAGAGAGGCTGATGTTGAGAGTGACACCGACGATGTACCCTCCTCCTTTCTTCCATTGTCTCTGCAATTAATAAAGGTAAAAGTTCTTTTTATGTTCGTATTTTCTTTTGTTTCGTCTTCCTCTTCTATTTTACCTTGGTTGTTGTTGTTGAGTTTACAAGTGAATTTCAAAGCAAGTATAACTAAGCTACGTGAGAGCCAGCGATAGTTCATGAAGACGTTCTCCTCCTCCAAGATCCGCATCACTTCGTTCTTGCTAGGCTTGACGATATAATGTGCACGGGGATTGAGCTCGAGCTTATGATCTATGTGTTGAACGCCTCCGAAGCAAAGGTAGAACATTCAACGGTTTCTAGGTAGGTCATCACTCAACCTAGGTAAGTATTTCTTCATCTTCTTTCCTTTCTTTCATTTGTGTAAATTATATCACCACCTCTTCCAACTCTTTTTCCTCCACTTCATTTGTACATATTCGCTTCATTGTTTTCTGATTTTTCCACCTTCTTCATCTCTCATTTTCTCTCTAATTTTAACATAATTCTTTTTTTCATTTTCACTTCTTAAAAACAGAGAAGAACTCTCGCTTTTCTTCTTAACGATTTCAATAAAGAACCGTAAAGCTTCCATCGCAAACCCTCCTTGTGGATCACGACCCGCATAGCCACTTGCTATAGCGGAAGAATTGAGCACTTGCACATTTTTATTATAAGATCTGAAATTTCGTATTTTTGTGCAGGTTTTACCTCAATCAAATTTTGGCGCCGTTGCTGGGGAGGGTAACGTTTTTATTGAAATCTATTTTTTATTGAAAATTTTTTAGAACTAAAAACGAACTTTCTTCTCTGTTGCAGGTTAAGGGCAAGCAAATCAGGAAAAGAAGATTGCAGTGACATATAAGTGGTATTGGGCCTCTGCTCTAGAAAGCAGAGACCAAGTACCCTCTGAATTGCCGCGTTTTCGCGGCAAGGAAGAGTTCACTACTAATTGGTTTTTGCAGGGCTGCTTGCTTTGCAAAATTCTAGTTTTCTGCAACTTTATTTCTTATATGCAATCACATAAGCCTGCTAATAATCAACAGTAAAACATTTGTTGAAAAGATAAAAAATTGATTAGACGTTTGCATTTTAGGCACGTGTCTTTTCAATTCATTTATTTTTACTGTTGAAGAGTGCTGGAGCAAGGTACGTACGCATTGCATCTAGAATAGGACTATCTCTTGGTTGATTTACATCGCTTTGAGTGAATCTTATTTACATATCTTGTACACTTGCACAAACTTATCTTAAGGGCGCTAACCCATAACAAGATAAGGTGGGGATTTAATCACCCTTCCTTAGCCCAAAAATCAGATTCCAAGCACTCACTAACCCAAGCCTAACTAAAAATGAGTAGACGTTGGCCCTAGGGACATCTCGGACTCAATTAGGAGATCATCCTAAGGGGAAAAGTGTTGGAATTTGACTCTTGCAAAATCAGTGTCTAGGAAAGGGATTAAGGGCCGAAAGCCCGAAGGTTGGTGGTTATTTAATTAAGGAACGTCTTTGACGGAAAACCTCCCACCAACCTTGCCCTGACCTGGCTGATTAGCTTGTGGTCAAAGTCTGCATTGGACCTCCCGTGGACAGTCTAACCAGTTAGGAGTCGTCTAGGTCATAGGTCTACCCTAACTTAGATTAGAATTTTTTTTTTTTTTCTTTGTTTATTTGTTTGTTTTTCTTTCTTTTTGTTTGTATTCCATTGTGTGATATGGCCTATAATAACAATTTTTCCAATTTCAATAATAATCCATATTACACATCAAACTCTTTTTCGGATATTACCAACCCGGCATATCATGACTTTAACCAACCTAGTGTGCCGGATTGATCTTATCCGAATCAATATAACCCATGTCCCCCATTGTATGACTATAATTTCCATAACGATTTCAACTCTTCACAGAGTCAGTGGGGATTCACCTACCCCGAGCATAATTTTCAACCAACTTGTCCCCCTTATCCACCTAGTCCACAATATCCCCAAGAGTCATACTCAGTTCCACCAGTCCAAAATAGAAAACCATCAATTTTGGAAAGGAATATGCGTGAGTCCAAACAACAATCACAAAATCTGATGGACTCACAATTTCACTACCACTTCCAAGACAACACTTCATCTTTTCATCAAAATAATGAATCCATCAATTATGAAAAGATGCTTGAAGCCATGACTCATGCTCAAAATGCTAGAAATCGTGACATAGATATGATGGTCGAATCTCTACGTTCTCACCGTTTGACCAGTTCTGATGTCACTAACCATCCTGTTAGAGCCGAAGAGTCATGTAGTTTTGAAAATCAAGATTCCATTTCAGAACAACCATTTGAACTTGCCCAAACTCCAAATGAAATTGATAGTTTGACAAGTTATCCCTTGCCTGAAATAGAACTTGAAAATGAATAAGATCATGAACTAGAACTTAGTGATTCAATTTTACTTCCTGATTCAATAATGACTCAGGTATCTACACCTGATTTCAATCTTTTTCCGAGTCAACATTGGATCCTGTGCCAATTCATCATGAAATTGAATCACCCATCTTTGATGATCATATTGAACTTGACCAATTTTATAATCTTGAAAATCCCATTGATAAATTGGCAAGTTCTCATTTTTTTGATATTGAACTCAATGAGATATGTGACCTAGATTCCCAAATCCGTGATCCAGTTCAACTTTCTGAATCATTATTGACTCCTGTTTTGTTACCAAACTTGAGTAATATTTTAGAGTCAGTTTTGATTCCACCTATCATTCTTGAACTTGAATTACCAACATTAAGTCACATTCCATTGTTGGAAAATAATTGTGGACTTGAGTTCCAACTTCTTGACTTGGACCCAATTTCTGAACCTATTTCGACTCTTGAACCTTTACTTGACTTAAGTCACCTTCCTGAGTCGGTGTTAGTTCCTGTACTTCCTGAGTCCAAGTCAATCCTTCTATCATTTCATACTCCATTCTGGGACGAGGTGGTTGACAAATTTGACTTCGAAATTTGTTATGGAATTTGGAAATTAGATGGGGTCAAATACTTAATAAAAATCCTTTATGGACACATCTTTTTAGTGGGTTATATTAGAGTAATTTCTGGCGGGTTCCTCCGAACCCAACAAAAGTTGATTGGGCCGCATTTCGTGGACCAATCAGACCACCACCGGAACCACCACCTTAAGGTAACATTTTCCTTCCCTTTCTTCTTTTTCATGCATCTATGCATTAATTCATACATTGAGGACAATGCATGAGATAGGTGTGGGGGAGGGTCTAACATAACTTTTCTTTTTGTTTAAAAAAAAAATATTAACATTTTCTTTACTTTTAAAAACTTTTTGAAAATGGAAACAATATTTTGACATATTTTTTGTAAAAAATTAAGTTAATTTTAAGGAATAGGAAAATCCAAATTAGGATTTCTTATACTTGGTCAAAATAAGATTATTTGTTTGATTTTTAGGGTTAGGAAGATAATTTGTCAAAGTAATTTAGTCTTGATCTTTACCTTGATAAAATATGCACACTTCATACACTTACACACTTAGGGTTCAAAAACAAAGATTCTTATGCCTTATAAAAAAAAAAAAAGATAAACAAATCTAATTATTGATTAGCTAGGTGCTTTGGCCTAAGCAAGCCTTAGTATTTATGCGAAAGATGATTAGATAAGTTTGAAATATATATATAAAAATCCTCTGATTAAGCTGGGTATTTGTGCCTAATAAAGCATAAGTATTCACGCCTAAAGGAGGTTCATATAATAAAATCCTTAGTTTTGTGGCCTTGTTTGCTCGAGTCCTTAAGTCCTAGGGGTGTCTTCTCACCTGGTGCCCTAAGACCGTCTGGTTTGGGAGTCATCGATTAAAGGCTCGTTACATGGGCAGATTAGAAAGCCTAAACTAAGGAATAATACCAAAAAAAAAAAAATTATATCTATATATAATAATAAATAAGGCATAAGAGTTAGAGTTAATGAACCCTTAGTCAAAATTTTCACAGTCACAAGTGCATATGACTTAGGATAAAATAATAGACTAGATGAGAAGTACAAATTGACTCCTTACTTTGATTGATAACAAGTTTTTGAATAGAGACTAAGTTTAGGAATGAAAATTCAGTTTTCTTATAACTTATAGATTGCTTAAATCTTACAATTATATTTCAAATATTTTTCTCTTTCAAAATGCTTTTCGAAAATACTAACTCTTTGTTTCTCTTTCTTTATGGATTTTGTGGGTGTAATCCACTGAAAACCCTCACGAGACAAAACTCGTCCTCTAGGGGAAACCTAGAGGTTTAACGGCTTGTTGCACATGCTCAGTGCAATCGCGTGACCTGCGAAAGTGGTCTAATAATCCTTAGTATAGTTTAGTTGTTTTGCTCGAGGACGAGCAAAAGATAGGTATGGGGTGTGATTGGTCACTAATGTTGCACATTTATTATCATATTTCCATACTTATTATAGAATAAAATCTGCTTTGTCCTAATTAAATGTTTAATTTATTTGCAGGCCCATTCCTTAAGGAGATGAAGAGAAACAAGCCCAAAAGCCCACCAAATTCTGATTAATTCAGAATAAATTTGAAATGAAGAAATCAGGGCAAAATCTTGGCATATAAGGAAGGTATAGAAGAATCCTCCCTGAATCAAGATGAAGAAATCAGGGCAAAATCTTGGCATATAAGGAAGGTTGAGAAGAATCCTCCCTGTGGGCAAAATCTTGGTATATAAGGAAGGTTGAGAAGAATCCTCCCTGAATCAAGGCAAAATCTTGGCATATAAGGAAGGTTGAGAAGAATCCTCCCTGAATCAAGCACAATCAAAGGCTGTTTTGTCAACTTTTGAAGAAAAAAAAACAAGAAAATCAGAAGAAGATACGGGAAATACATCAGACCAGGAGATTCCCCCAATCTTCCTGGGATCTTCTCCTTTAGGTTTTTTGCCTATAAATACTGGTTTTAGCTGAGCAAGGAGGAGGAGGCAGATTAGGATTTAGCCTAGTTTTCATTCTTTGTAGTTTAGGTTTTTCTTTTCTTTTTATGTAATTTGTATGTAACTTAGGGTAGAAGAAGATTCATGTAAGTAAGAGAGAGAGGCTGATGTTGAGAGTGACACCGACGATGTACCCTCCTCCTTTCTTCCATTGTCTCTGCAATTAATAAAGGTAAAAGTTCTTTTTATGTTCATATTTTCTTTTGTTTCGTCTTCCTCTTCTACTTTACCTTGGTTGTTGTTATTGAGTTTACAAGTGAATTCCAAAGCAAGTATAACTAAGCTACGTGAGAGCCAGCGATAGTTCATGAAGACGTTCTCCTCCTCCAAGATCCGCATCACTTCGTTCTTGCTAGGCTTGACGATATAATGTGCACGGGGACTGAGCTCGAGCTTAAGATCTATGCGTTGAACGCCTCCGAAGCAAAGGTAGAACATTCAACGGTTTCCAGGTAGGTCATCACTCAACCTAGGTAAGTATTTCTTCATCTTCTTTCCTTTCTTTCATTTGTGTAAATTATATCACCACCTCTTCCAACTCTTTTTCCTCCACTTCATTTGTACATATTCGCTTCATTGTTTTCTGATTTTTTCACCTTCTTCATCTCTCATTTTCTCTCTAATTTTAACATAATTCTTTTTTCATTTTCACTTCTTAAAAACAGAGAAGAACTCTCGCTTTTCTTCTTAACGATTTCAATAAAGAACCGTAAAACTTCCATCGCAAACCCTCCTTGTGGATCACGACCCGCATAGCCACTTGCTATAGCGGAAGAATTGAGCACTTGCACATTTTTATTATAAGATCTGAAATTTCGTATTTTTGTGCAGGTTTTACCTCAATCAGCTACTTTATAGGACTTTAATCACCCATTAAATGTTGATTTAGGGTCTTCTTCTTCATTGCACACCATGGACCTAGGATCACAGAAGTAAACCATTATTAGCAGTATTTATTATAAAATAAATGTGAAGATGTGGTGAAAATTATGCAATATTAGAGACTAATCAACCACAACTTATACGGGTCCTCTACACCCTGACGACACTCCTTAGAGAGCCACCTGAAAGATGGAAGCTCGCCTATGCTGACTATTCTGGTCCAGCCTATGATGTGTTAATACCCTGATGACTGTCTAAGTAGGCCCACAACAAATACAGCTCCTCTACAACCTGACGACACTCCTCTGGGAGCCACCTGAAAAAGGGAGACTCGCACACGCTGGTTGTTTTGGTCCAGCCTATGATGGATGAACACCCTATGACTGTCTGAGCAGGTCCACAGCCTATACAGTTCCTCTACACCCTGACCGCACTCCCTGGGAAGCCACCTGAAAGATGGAGGCTCGCCCACGCCGGCTGTTCTGATCCAGCCTATGATGGGCTAACACCCTGATGATTGTCTTAGCAGGCCCGCAGCCTATACAGGTCCTCTATACTCTGACGACACTCCTCGGGGAGCCACTTGAAAGATAAAGGCTCGCCCATGCTGGCTGTTCTGATCCAACCTAAACTCTGATGACTGCCTGAGCAGGCCTGCAACCTGCATGGGTCCTCTACACCCTGACAGTTACTGATCAAGAAACTCGTGAAACTCAGAGTCTTGCCCGACGAACCTTTCCGAGTGTAACCTACACGGGTCCTCTACGTCCTAAGGGTTATCGATCGGGTTACTCCTGAGAGATAGAATCTTACCCGATAAACCTTTCTGAGCACAACCTATAAGGGTCTTTTACACCCTACCAGTTAGCGATCGGAAAACTCCTGAGAGATAGAGTCTTACCTGACAAAACTTTTCGAGCGCAACCTAAATGGGTCCTCAACACCCTGACGGTTATCGATCGGGAAACTCCTGAGAGACAGAGTCTTGCCTGATGAAGCTTTTTGAGCGCAACCTATATGGGTCCTCTATGTCCTGATCGTTACCGATCAGGAAACTCTTGAAAGACAGAGCCTTGCCCGATAAATCTTTTCGAGCTACATAAGTCCTCTACACCCTGATAGTTACCGATCAGGAAACACCTGAGAGACAGAGTCTTCCCCGATAAACCACTCAGGGCATAGTCTAATGGGTCATGTTACACCCAGAGGGCCTCCGAACGACTCTACAACCTACATGGGTCCTCTATACCCTGACGGTTACCGATCGGGAAACCTTGACAGACAGGAGCTCACCCCTAGCAGGTTGGTTTCCCCTCAACTATGAATACCCTAGCAGGCCCCAACAAGGGACCACACACTGAATCATTTTAGGTGCTACAAAGCAAGAAAGCTCCGAGCAGTATGAAGATCACAATCATAAGAAAGGTAAGATTTGAACAAAACTGTCATTGTTTGTCTTTTCCATGTATTATAAAGTTTCAGGATTACATCCCTCCTCTTACAAATGTGGATACATCTAACAAGATACAAGTTTTGATTTTGCATGAATACGTTCTTTCTGAGCGAAAAAGCAGCCGCGCCCATTGTCATATCCCCAGCTACGTCCTGTGATGACTCCTAAGCAAATAATTCACTAGGGTCGGACGAGTAACATACTGAGAACTCCAAAGAAGACCACCAATAAGGAGAACCGCGATCAAATTGTAGACCGAAGCCTGCAAGGTGAAAGAGGATACCTATGCCAACACCGTAACTCTGGAGCAGAGACAGAAAAGGAGGCAATACCCTATAAGAGCACAGGCAATCGACCCCTGATACAAGATCCATCGTCGAATACCCTTATACTCCCTACTACATGCTCGCTGCAAGGAAATAAAGGGGAATCAAACCTAAACTTTCGCCAGTCTGCTCTGACCAAAGGCGAGGCATACAGACCAAGTAAAAAATAGGTCATTCCATGTCCCTCCCACAGCAGCGCCTCATCGCAAGAACTGAAACTTCCTAATGAGTACATAGCAAGAACTGAAACTCTTTGACAAATAGACTCCCAAACATTAGGAGTGCAGTAGGCATCACTACTCATTCCACTTCTTCCTCCACCGAATGAAGATCGAAGGAGACATCACTGCTTCCAGAACAGAGCAAAATTTTAAGTAGCAAAGAACTTTCAGGAAGTTGTCAAGATCCCTCCTGAAGAGCCCTACCCTATATATATATATATATATATATATATATATATTATATATATATATATATATATATATATATATATATATATATATATATATATATATATATATATATATAATATATATATATATATATATATATATATATATAGGGGAAGAAGCCCAACAGTCAATCACCCAGGCTTCAAATCCTAAAGAAAGGCAAAGCATCGCTCCATTTGGGATCTTACACGTATCATAGAAGAAGGGCTCGAACCACTGTACCAGATACGCCATGCTTTCTGCGAAAATTGCCCGCATTCATAAGAGATGTTTACCTTATCAACACTGCCACTTCAGATACACAGTACCCACCTTGAACACAGTGTTGCATAAGAGGCGGTAATTTTATCAACGCTGCGCCGGATGTGACGCACATTTAAATCTCTGTCAGATTGTATGACCACGCACGCCACCACAAGACAAAATCTGAAGCGAAAACAAGTACTTTGAGTCCAGGCCCAGAAAGTTCTTATTTTATTCTGCTCCCCTCTCTACATCAGAGACTCTGAGAACTTGAAATCTCCCGAGAGAGAGTTTCCGACCTCTTCCAAGAAAAAGGAGCAGAGGGGCATCTATAGTGGTCACTTTCTGACTCGCCCGAGATCGTGACATATGTTTGTCCAGCCTCTGATGGATGTGTAACGTGTGGCTACTTCCAGAACATTTAACCCAAACCATCTCCCTGTTCAAATTTCGAACAGGTCGGGTGATTAATAGAAAATCAGATTCAATTATAGAGATATCTACCCTTATGCCCAATCCTAATTCAAATGAGGTAGTAACCTCTCGGGAGCAGTTCATCCTTATCTACAGCCGAGTGCAAACCACAAGATAGAGATGGACTCTCTTTTATATCGATTCAAACCAGAGTGTTCGGCTCAATCGTTATCAAGACACGGAACTAAAGAAATCAAACTGAGCAAGATTTCTTAGCCTTATCTATTGGATATGACTTGTATAAATGGAGGATCCTTTCTAACGAGAAAGGGATCATATCACCCAAATCTAGAGAACCCTGTTGTAATCGCCATTGACATAATAGAACTTCTCTCTCTCTGTGATTTTTTCCTTTCGGGATTTTTCACGTATTTTCATTATGTTTGCTATTGACTTCTCTGTAATTTGGCCACATCCACTTCTCTATTTTGATGTGTGGACTGATTTCTTAGGAATTACGCACTGTACATATGAACAATAATAACTAGAATTCTTATCGATATTAGTACTCTTATGGAATAAAATAGATTTATGGATGGAATCAAATATGTAATATTTACAGAAAATAGTATTGAGAAACAATCAATATATTTCTAATGTCGAATCAAGATCAAATAAGATAGAAATAAAGTGTTTGGTTGAACTCTTCTTTGATGTAAAGGTAATAACTATGAACAATCATCGACTCTCGAGAAAAGGTAGCAAAATGAGACTTATTATGAGACACATAATACATTACAAGTATGATCACTACGCTTCAACTAGGTAATTTATTTCTCCTTTTATAGAAAAAAGAACTTAAAGCAAAATAATTAATTCAAAAATTTGTTGATCATGTCACATGGTTTTTGCTAGGTTGGTGGATATGGTGGATGATTTATGAAGGCACGATAACTTTCAATTTTTTCTTGCCCTTCTTTCATCAATAAATATACACACACTCAAATTCCCCTTTTGGAACCTTAAAATTAACTACTTTGTACCAATTAAGTCCAAGTGTGTAGATATGAACAATTTCTTCAACTTAAGCAAGACTAAATGAGTGGGAGTGCAGTTATTTAAACCCAAAGAAGAGATAACTAGCCCCAAAAAATAAATAAAGATTTTATTGGAGAGTTTTACTCTCAAATGAAATGTCCAAAGTATAGAATTAACTTTTCAAAAATTACAACTTTACCACAATAATTAATTAGTATACTCATATAATTAATTAGTTACCCATATAATTAGTAAGTACACTCAATCTCTTTAACTTTAATTTTTCTTCAATCTCAAAACTCTCTCTATTACTCATTCAATAAATCCTAAAAATTGAAGACTCATCCCCTTAAAAATCATCCACTTTGATTTCTAAGCAGTTATGAACAACAAATTATAAGTCTCTCATTACTCAATCGATAAACCCTAGGAACTTCTTGTTTTTTTTGAATGTTCACTTTCTGACCAAATGCTTTTCCTCCATTGAAAAGAGCACATGTTGTTCAACTCCACTTGCGATAGGAAACTGCCACTTCCCTGAATTAATTAATTAAAAGGATGTAAATATATAATTCATTTTTGGATATAAAAATATATAAAAAAATGAAGAAAAATAATTTAAAGAAACTATAGCAGAAAAACAAGGTTTCATAATTACACGACTTCAGCCACATAATAAACTTCAAGAACAATGGCCTTTCCAATAATCTAACCACCATTAATTCATAAAAAACAATTAATTAATAAAATTTTCTTTTTTATGAATATAAACTCAAAATATAGTTATTGCATACACATTGTTGAGAAGCAAGCTAGTCTCACCTTATCACAGCCAGGGACAAGGCCTTGCAATTTCTTCTTCTTCTTCTCACTTCTCCTCTCCCTTCTCACTGAAATTCCATGCGCACAAACTATGAATATTTAAAAAAAAAATCATTTTTTCTTTTAATTCAAGATGAAGATAACTAATTAATTAATTTAAGTACCCTCTCAGCTAAGTTGTCGCTATCTATTGATTGGCCTCTTCTATCGCTCAGATGAGTGTACCCTGGACTCTTGTTTAGATCTCTATTTTTGTTAAACATGGAGTTTTATTCTTCTTCTTGTAATTTTATCTTTTTTCAAATGTTAAGCTGAGGTTAGAGATGTGGAAAGAGAGATAGGGAATTAATTTCAAATTGATGGATATAATTGAGTTTTAACATTTAAATTGAGTGTGTAGAATATAAAGATATTTAGGATAATTTGACGGAAAGTATTTAATAATTTATTGAGTTTACTAACTAATGAGTCTAGTTATCATTTTTTTGAGTTTAAATAACCGCACAAATTGAGTGGTGGTCGGTTACCGCCCTAATGGGCCCCAAATGGGCGGCATGAGTTGCTGAAGGTTCCGAGCATGTGGGTTGGACTAATTAGGTTAATATCGCCCTCAAGGGTTTGGGTAGGCTCCTTCGTGTGATAAACGTGTTGTGCATTGTTCATCATCATGATAGTCCAATGCGAAAAGGAGCCAACCTCGACCCAACAAAGAAATGAGAAGGCTTCTTAGCACAATGGTCAAGCGCATAGTGAGCCGCCCATCATCACATAGTTCAACGCGGGAAGGAACCAGTCCCGACCCACATGAGAAGTTATTTCTATGAACAAGACAACCGCTGTTAATCCTGCCCCTTGTTTACCAATTGAGAGACATCATCAGCCGAATACTCTCACAGAGAGCCAACCCATGGCCCACAAGGAAATGAGATGATAATTCTATGGACAAGACAACCCTAAATAATTATTTTGGCCCTTATTTATAGAGAGACATCAACAGCGGACCGCCCTAAAAAAGTATTTTCAAGCCAAAGGCAGGCGATAAAGCTACTACTTTCTCATCAAGATGACAAAGGTAATATAATCTCTTTCTTCTTTTCAGTTTTGGTTTATGTTAGACGACATACTCGACTTGGTGTGCAGCAAAAGTGGTGATGAAGCTATGGATGGTGGACGCGAAAATGCGATCCAAAGCTCTTCAGACTGTAGCTGGATTCGAGGGTAAACATCTTCACCATCAATATTTATTTTATTTTGTTTCGAATCTTTCCGGAATGTCACAAGTATATATAGCCACACAGATCCTTTTGATTTGGTCCCGAATCCTTCTCACTCAAATTCAATCGCCGACATTCGAATGCAAATCCACTCCGTTCAAGTTGATGTAAATTATTAACTCTCTGAAGAAAAAAATATTGTCATGTGAATATTTCTCACTTATTCATCAAGTGGATGTAAAATGGACGGTCGAAAATAATATTTTTCTTAGATCTATGACTTTAAACATATAAATTTTCGATCCGATCATTTGATCTGATCATGATCTAAACATTTAGAAAACTCTGCACAACAATTTTTTATAGGTTTAAAATATTATACACCGTTAAACTAAACAACTCACTATTTTCGGCCGTTCGTTTTGCGACCACTTGATGTGATGGATAAGAAAAAATATTTAAATGCCATAATTTTTTTTAAAT
Organism: Agave tequilana; assembly: GCA_038442645.1. NCBI lineage: Eukaryota > Viridiplantae > Streptophyta > Magnoliopsida > Asparagales > Asparagaceae > Agave > Agave tequilana. Next base: position 192,562 of record JAVJIF010004867.1, on the reverse strand, counting down.
ACTTTAAATAATATAGACCAATTTGAACAGAGTTGATCTGATATTTGAATACCGAGAAGGGTTTAATTTGAGTGGGAAGAGTACAGATCCCAATTATTTTGAAGAGATCCGGTCTCTCGCCGCACACGTATGTCCTTTTGCATGTATCCTGATTTTGTTCCTTTGGACGGTGATGTTTCAGGTGTAATATCAGCCACAGCAGAAGAAGACAAGATTGTGGTCGTCGGTGATGGAGTCGATTCGGTCGTCCTAACGCAAAAGCTCAGAAAGAAGATGGGGTGCGTAGACCTCATTAGTGTAACAGAGGAAAAGAAACCAGACAGCGACGCGAAGAAACCAGACAGCGACGCGAAGAAACCAGACGACAAAGCTAAGCCGGTCACGGCCCCGGCAGTTTGGGTGTACCCACCGCCGCCGGGCCGCCGTATGCCTACGAGTACGAGATTCAGGCGGAGCAGCCCCCTTGTTGCCGCATAGTGTAGCTTGTTGTGCCTCACCCTGCTTGGAGTGCTGCACACCTGGGCTGTGCTGATGATGTAATTGTTGTTGTAGTACAGTGAGAAAAAATCTCTTTACGGTCCATAAAAGTGAGTTTCATGTCCAGTTGATTGCGCCGACTACTACGGTCTCATTTGTTAAAAAATTTCAGTAGTCGTAAGAGCACTCAAAAGGAGGACATGGGACAATTTATAAATAATCTAATCAGTGTTTTGGATAATATTGATGTCATTGTAGCCATACTTTATAGCTTGTTTTAATATATTTTTTTTTCAATGGTTAACAAAGTTTACTGCTTGATTCCATTCTCTTTTCACTTTGAGAGCCTGTTTGGCCAAGAAAGTGCAAAACAAAAAAAAAAAACATTACAGCACAGTATGTTCTGCACTTTCCACAATTTTGCTGCTAACATTATTATTGATGAGAAAATAGTTTTTTTATTGAATACTGATAAAGGTTAAAGCCCAGGGCGATGCAAGAGTGAGAAAGGAGAAAAAGAGGGGAAGAAGAAGACATATAACATCTATGAATAATTAATCCACCTTATAAAAAGAAGCAACATTAAGCACCATCTAATCAGTAGGTAAATGACTTGTTAATCTAAAATTACATGAATTTATAAAATTTTAGTTTCCATGATTATGAGCATGATGATGTGATTCTTTTGATTCTTTGATGACTCCATCCTAACTATGTTTCGTGCCATTGCTTCCATAACTTAACCATTGATCATTAAACCAATCGCTTGATCAAAATTCAATTAGTCACGCAATGAGGGTTCTTACACAATTGCAAAGCCTAATAGGATACATAATAAGACTTGTGGATTGCTAGAAGATCATTATTTTTTTTTCCTAATGAAATGTTTGAAATATTAATGACTAGCATTATAATACAACGTTCAAGTTTATTGAGATGAGGGTTGAGATATTTATATTTTAACACGCTCCCACAGGTTGAGCGCTCTTTTTATGAGCCGATAACTTGGTCTTTTCGCGATAATGATATTTTTTTATTTTAAATATGCTTTTTAATTTGCACGGGTGGGAATTGAACTTGAATTACTCTAATATCATATTTGTGGTGGAGATTTTCCTATGTGATTGATCGAACAGTCGATCTCATGCCACAAGGGGGTCTATCTAAAGGGATGCAGAATGTAAAAATTCAATCAGCAAGTAGACATGGACAAAAAAAATTTTACGTGAAAATTCAGAATAGAGAAGGAGAGAGGAATGATTCACTATCTTTCTCTTTATGTTACAAGAGGATTTTCTCAGTACATTTTTTTTCTTTCTTCTTGATTGTGCATCTCTCTGCCATCCTCTTCTTCTTCTTTTCTCAACCTGTAAGTAAGTTGTGCTCTAACTGATGGTTCGGATCTTCCTCCGTGATTCATGATTTGCAGTTAAGTTCCTTCCATATCCGTTTAGATTGTCGTACTTCATTGTTGGGATTGCCATACCGAGATATCTGTCATTATCTATAATCGTCCCCGTTGTAATAGGGGGTATTGTTCGGAAGGATTAATTGTATTGAGAAAGGGTTTAGAGTAAACCGTTGATGTCCGTGTACCGATGATCAAGAACTTCGAATGTATATGCAGGTTTACTTTACTCCTTCCGAATCACCGTTCGTAGCATAAGCTAGGACAGGTCGTATCCGCAAGGAGGGTTAGCAATAGAAGCATTCAAGGTCTTTATATTGAAATCTTCGAGAAGAAAAACGAAAGTTCTTCTTTGTTTTAAGAAATGAAAAAACAAAACGAGGTGGAAGGTGAGTGGAAAATCTTTGGGGTTTTGTAAAAGAAAAAAAGAAACGAGAATAAAGATGGAAGAAAAACGGAGATATTTGAAAACAGAAAGAAAATTTTCAGAAGAGAGGTTTTTTAAGAATGATATAAAGAGAAGTCATGACTAACTAACATTCTAATTTACTAACTTACTAACTTACTACTCTCGTTGGGTGATGCATGCCTCATATTGATTCATCGGCAATGGTGTGTCTTACTTTGTCAAGTCCTTGTATTGTCCCATGTCGAAGGTGTTTCTCATCTAGGCTAGGCTAGTTGCCTCCTTGAATCATTGGCTCTCTAAATAGATTTTCAATAGTAGAACAAGGATAGTCACTCTTAAAGATGCTAAGAAAACATACAAGAGTCATTAGTCCATCAAAGCTATAATAAAGCGAGCATGAAATAAGAAACTTGTAATGTAGTCATTAGCATAGTGAAGTGCTCCATCTTCATGTTTCATCAAGGCACTTGTTCTAAAGACAAGGCTCTAAGTGAGGCTCACATGAATCATATGGAGGGAGAACATAGCATTTAAAAAGAATAAAAAGCAACTCATCTTCATTGGAGGTAAAATGACTTGTAGTTTACAAGACAAAGGAAGAAAGCGTCCAATGAATCATATAAAGTAGCAATCACCAAGAGTTAGTAGTTAGTAAAATTAAAAGTTAGTTAGTCATGTTAATGAATTAGCTAGACATGAAAATAAAGAACAAGCAATAGTTCATTGTAGAAATTAAATTGAAGAAAGTAAAAGCTTAAATAAAATAGTGCACTAGAACAAGAAAAGATTGGAAGATTGGAGGCCTGATCCTTGTATTGCGTTGTCACCGTCTCCAATTACAAAGATTGCTCACTCTCACTCTCTCTTTTCTGGATTCTAGAAGGAGAAAAAGAAAATTACATAAGAGACTAAAAGAAAACCTAGAGAAATCCTAACAATTTCCTATAAACATTGCTCTTTTCTTCTCTCTCATTACAGAGGCCCTAGGGGTCTATTTATAGCCTTCATGAGAGGAGGCCATCCCACCTCAGCTCCGGATCAAATGCTGAAGTAACGGCTAGAAGATTGCCGCGGTTCCGCGGCATGTACCGCGTTTCCGCGGCCGTTTCTTGGCCGCTGCGCTAGCGGATTTTTGTGCCTTTCTGTTGTATCCGTATCCCCAGCTGGATCTTTTAGAAACTGGGAATACGCTTTGGATCTATTCAGACCTGGGCTTTCCTCTTGTGGGCTTTCTAAATGATTCTTTAATTCCTCAAAAATCATAATTGTTGGGCCTCCTTCTCCATTAAACATTGGACCTGAAAAAGAGAGAAAAAAGCAATAAAAATCCAATATTTATTCAGATAAAGCATAGCATGGTGGTAGAAAATGATGCATAAATGACTCTAATCACACCCCCATAACTAACTTTTGCTCGTCCCTAAGCAAAATAAGCAAGAGAAAAATCCTAACTAAATTATTACGCTACTTTCGTAGGTGACACGATTGCACTGAGCTCATGCAACAAGCCTTTAAACCTCTAGGTTACCCTAGAGGAGGAGTGTTGTCTTCTGAGGATTTTCAGTGGATCACACCCACAAAATCCATAAAGAAAGAGAAACAAAGAGTTAGTATTTTCGAAAAACATTTGAAAGAGAAAAATATCTTAAATATAATTGTAAGATTTAAGTAATCTATAAGTTATAGGAAAACTGATTTTTCATTCCTAAACTTAGCTTCTATTCAAAAATTTGTTATCAATCAAAGTAAGGAGTCAAATTGTACTTCTCATCTAGTCTATTACTTTACCTTAAGTCATATGCACCTTATGACCATGAAAATTTGACTAAGGGTTCATTAACTCTAACTCTTATGCCTTATATATATATATATATATATATATATATATATATATATATATATTTTGTGGTATTATTCCTTAGTTCTATTAGGCTTTCTAATCTGCCTATGTAACAAGCCTTTAATCGATGACTCCCAAACCAAACGGTCTTAGGGCACCGGATGAGAAAACACCCCAAGGACTTAAGGACTCGAGCAAACAACGCCACAAAACTAAGGATTTTATTATATGAACCCCTTTTAGGCGTGAATACTTATGCTTTATTAGGCACAAATACCCAGCTTAATCAGAGGATATATTTTTTTCTCAAACTTATCTAATCATTTTTCGCATAAATACTAAGGCTTACTTAGGCCAAAGCACCTAACTAATCAATAATTAGATTTGTTCATCTTTCATAGATATATTTTTTTTTTATTTTTTTTATAAGGCATAAGAATCTTCGTTTTTTGAACCCTAAGTGTGTAAGTGTATGAAGTATGCATATTTCATTAAGGTAAAGATCAAGACTAAATTACTTTTACAAATTATCTTCCTAACTCTAAAAATCAAACAAATAATATTATTTTGACCAAGTTTAAGAAATACTAATTTTGATTTTCCTATTCCTTAAAATTGACTTAATTTCTTACAAAAAAATATGTCAAAATATTGTTTCTATTTTCAAAAAGTTTTTAAAAGTAAAGAAAATGTTAAATTTTTTTTTTTAAAAAAAAAACCTAAGTTATGTTAGAACCCTCCCCCACACCTATCTCATGCATTGTCCTTGATTGAGGTTGAACCTGCACACAAAATACAGTATTTTAGATTTTAAGATTAAAGAGTGCAAGTTACTCAATTCTACCGTAATAGCAAGTGGCTATGCGGGTCGTGATCCATAAGGAGGGACTAGCGATGGAAGCTCTTTTTAGTAAGTTCTCTTTTAGGCTACAATTAATGGTTAAAGTTCTTCTTTAGTTCTTTGAAAGAAAAAGAGAAAAATTAGGTTAAAGTTAAGTGAGGAAGAAAGTGGTAGAATGAGAAGGTGGAGAAAATCAGAAAATGACTATGTACAAATAAATTGAAAAAGAGTGAAAAAGATTTGGAAGATGTGGTGTTGGTGATCTAAACTAAAAGTTACAAGAAAAGAAAGAAAAACTAAAAATAATTACTTACCTCCTTTTGACCAAAAGCTTACCTTGAATCTTTGGCGATGATGTTACCTTGAAGTCGAGGCAATCAGCGCATAGCCCATAAGAGTTGATTATTGTCTCTTCCACATTACATCATCAAGACAAAACAAGCATAAAATGATACAGAGAGACTCAAATCCATCGTCATGAGCTATCGGTGGCACTCGCAAAGGCAAGGCTCTTTCGATGCTTTTAGACTCACTTGGAGAGCAATTGTACCAAAAGAAGAAAAGTAGAGAAGAAGAAGAAGAAGAAGAAGAACACTAAAACGAAGTACATACAAAAGGAAACTACAGAGTCGATTTCATAACAATAAGAGAAAAGAAAGAAACCTTACACCGGTGTCACTCTCAGCACAAGCTTCGTTCTTGTTCTCCTATGAAACTCTGATCTCCTCTGATTTACATAAATTAAAACTAAAAATTACATGGAAAGAAAAACAAAAACCTAAACTAAAAAATAGAAAAATGGACTAAATCCTATCTTTGCATGGTCGTCCCCTGGAGGCTCTGAAATCCCAGTATTTATAGGCAAAACCCAACCTACAGGATCATATGAAGATAGGGGGAGCAAACGCTCCCCCTAACTCTCCAACAGAGCCGCGGAAACGCGGCTTTGGCTGCGTTTCCGCAGCCAGGGTGGCCACACCCTGTTGGTGGAGCTCCCCGGTTTCTTGATTTGTAATTATCTTTATCTGGATTTGCAGTTTATGTCCGAGATTTTGACGAAATGGCCTTTGATCCTTGGCTTCAACCGATCGATTCAGGAAGGATTCTTCTCAACGGGTTTTCAACCTCTCTGATATGTCAAGATTTAGCCCAGATTCCTTAATTTCGAATTTATTCTGAATTAAGTCAGGATTTGGTGGGCTTTTGGGCTCATTTCTCTCCACTCTCCTTTAGGAATGGCCTGCAAATAAATTAAATATTTAATTAGGAAAATGCAGAATTTATTCTATAATAAGTAGGAGAATATGATATTAAATGTGCAATATTATTAAAAATTTGACCCCATCTAATTTCCAAATTTCATAATTGATTTCGGAGTCAATTTTGTCAACCGCCTTGTCCCAAAATGGAGTGTGAAAAGATAGAATGATTGACTTGGACTCAGGAAGTACTGGAACTAATACCGACTCAGGAAAGTGACTTAAGTCAAGTAAAGGTTCAGGAGTCGAGATTGGCTTAGGAAGTCGGTCCAAATCAAGAAGTTAAAACTCTAGTCCACATTCAGTTTTCCACAATGGAATGTGACTTAATACTAGTGATTCAAGTTCAAGAAGGACAGGTGTGGGAATCAAAACTGACTCTAAAATATTACTCAAATCGGGTAACAAAATAGGAGTTAATATTGATTCGGGAATTTGAACTGGATCACAAATTTGAGAATCTAGGTCATATTTCTCATTGAGTTCAATTTCATAAAAATGAGAACTTGCCAATTTATCAATGGGACTTTCAAAAGTATGAAATTGGTCAAGTTCAATAAAATGATCATCAAAGATGGGCGATTCAATTTCATTATGAATTGGCACAGGATCCAATGTTGACTCGGGAAAAAGATTGAAATCAGGTGAAGACACCGGAGTCATTATTGAATCAGGAAGTAGAATTGAATCACTAAGTTGAGGTTCAGGATCATATTCATTCTCAAGTTCTATTTCAGAAAAGGAATAACTTGTCAAACTGTCAATGTCACTTTCAAAATTTAGAGTTTGGACAAGTTCAAATGATTGTGTGCTGAAATGGAACCTTGTTTTCCAAAATAGCATGACTCTTCGGCTCTAACAGAATGGTTACCGACATCAGAACTGGCCAAACGGTGAGAACGTAAAGATTGGACCATCATATCTATGTCATGATTACGAGCATTTTGAGCCTGAGTCATGGCTTCAAGCATCTTTTCATAGTTGATAGGTTCATCGTTTTGTTGCGATTGGTCTTGAAAAGATGAAGTGTTGTTTTGGAATTGGTAGTAAAATTGTGAGTCCATCAGATTTTGTGATTGTTGTTTAGACTCACGCATACTCATTTCCAAAATTGATGGTTTTCTATTTTGGACTGGTAGAACTGAGTATGAATCTTGAAAATATTGTGGACAAGGTGGATAAGGAGGACAAGTTGGTTGAAAATTGGACTCGCGGGAGGTGAATCCCCATTGACTCTATGAAGAGTTAAAATTATTTTGGAAATTATGGTTATAAGATTGAGGCTTGGGTTATATTGATTCAGATAAGACAAATCCGGCACACTATGTTGGTTAAAGTTATGATATGCCGGGTTGGTAATATCTGAAAAAGAGGTTTGTGTGTAATATGGATTACTATTAAAATTGGAAAAATTGTTGTTATAAGCCATATCACACAATAAAACACAAACAAAGAAAAAAACAAATAAGCAAACAAAAAAGAAAAAATTCTAACCTAAGTTAGGGTAGACCTTTGACCTAGACGACTCCTAACTGGTTAGACTGTCCATAGGAGGTATAATGGAGACTTTGACAACAAGCTAATCAGTCAGGTAAGGACAAGATTGGTGAGAGGTTATCCGTCAAAGACGTTCCTTAATTAAGTAACCACCAACCTTCGGGCTTTCGGCCCTTAATCCCCTTCCTAGACACTGATTTGGCAGGAGTCAAATTCCAACACCTTTCCCCCTTAGGATAATCTCCTAATTGAGTTCGAGATGTCCCTAGGGCCAACGTCTACTCATTTTTTATTAAAAGCTAGGGATTGTGAGTACTTCGAATCTGATTTTTGGCCAAGGAAGGGTGATTAAATCCCCACCTTATCTTGTTATGGGTGGTGCCCTTAAGATCAGTTTGTGCATGTGTACAAGATAAGCAAGATTCACTCAAAGCAATATAAATCAACCAAGAGATGAGTCCTATTCTAAATGCAATGCAAACGTACCTTGCGTCAGCACTCTTCAACAGTAAAGTAAATGAATTAAAAAGACACGTGCCTAAAATGCAAACGTCTAATCAATTTTTTTGAACTTTTTCAACAAATATTTTACTTTTGGTTTATTAGCAGGCTCCTGGTGATAGCATATAAGAAATAAAGTTTGCAGAAAACTATAATTTTGCAAAGCAAGCAGCCCTGCAAAAATCCAGTCAGTAGTGAACTCCTTTTTGCCGCGGATCCGCGACCAGAGCCGAGGAAACGCGGCAATCCAGAGAGTGCTTGGTCTCTGCTTTCTAGAATGAGGCCCAAGACCACTTATATATGTTACTGCAATCTTTTTTCCTGCTTTCCCTGACCTGTAACCTGCAACAGAGAAGAAAAATTCGTTTTAGTTCCAAAAATTCAATAAAAATCGTTACCCTCCCGGCAACGGCGCCAAAAATTTGTTCGGAAGGATTAATTATATTGAGAAAGGGTTTAGAGTAAACCGTTGATGTCCGTGTACCGATGATCAAGAACTTCGAATGTATATGCAGGTTTACTTTGCTCCTTCCGAATCACCGTTCGTAGCAAAAGCTAGGACGGGTCGTATCCGCAGGGAGGGTTAGCAATAGAAGCATTCAAGGTCTTTATATTGAAATCTTTGAGAAGAAAAATAAATGTTCTTCTTTGTTTTAAGAAATGAAAAAACAAAACGAGGTGGAAGATGCGTGGAAAATCTTTGGGGGTTTTGTAAAAGAAAGGAAGAAACGAGAATAAAGATGGAAGGAAAACGGAGATATTTGAAAAGAGAAAGAAAGTTTTCAGAAGAGAGATTTTTTTAAGAATGATATAAAGAGAAGTCATGACTAACTAACATTCTAATTTACTAACTTACTACTCTCGTTGGGTGATGCATGCCTCATATTGATTCATCAGCAATGGTGTGTCTTGCTTTACCAAGTCCTTGTATTGTCCCATGTCGAAGGTGTTTCTCATCTAGGCTAGGCTAGTTGCCTCCTTGAATCATTGGCTCTCTAAATAGATTTTCAACAGTGGAACAAGGATAGTCACTCTTAAAGATGCTAAGAAAACATACTAGAGTCATTAGTCCATCAAAGTTATAATAAAGCGAGCATGAAATAAGAATCTTGTAATGTAGTCATTAGCTTAGTAAAGTGCTCCATCTTCATGTTCCATCAAGGCACTTGTTCTAAAGACAAGGCTCTAAGTGATGCTCACATGAATCATATGGAGGGGGAACATAGCATTTACAAAGAATAAAAAGCAACTCATCTTCATTGGAAGTAAAATAGACTTGTAGTTTGCAAGACAAAGGTAGAAAGCTTCCAATGAATCATATAAAGTAGCAATCACCCAAGAGTTAGTAGTTAGTAAAATTAAAAGTTAGTTAGTCATGTTAATGAATTAGCTAGACATGAAAATAAAGAACAAGCAATAGTTCATTGTAAAAATTAAATAGCAGAAAGTAAAAGCTTAAAGAAAACAGTGCACTAGAACAAGAAAAGATTGGAAGATTGGAAGCTTGATCCTTGTATTGTGTTGTTACCGTTTCTAATTACAAAGATTGCTCACTCTCACTCTCTCTTTTCTGGATTCTAGAAAGAGAAAAAAAATTACATAACAGACTAAAAGAAAACCTAGAGAAACCCTAATAATTTCCCTATAAACAATGCTCTTTTGTCCTCACTCATTACAGAGGCCCTAGGAGTCTATTTATAGTCTTCATGAGAGGAGGTCATCCCATCTCAGCTCCGGATCAAACGCTGAAGTAACAGCCAGAAGATTGCCGCGGTTCCGCGGCATGTGCCGCGTTTCCGCGGCTGTTTCTTGGCCGTTGCGCTAGCGAATTTTTGTGCCTTTCTGTTGTATCTCGTATCCCTAGCTGGATCTTTTAGAAACTGAGAATACGCTTTGGATCTGCTCTGACCTGGGCTTTCCTCTTGTGGGCTTTCTAAATGATTCTTTAATTCCTTAAAAATCATAATTGTTGGGCCTCCTTCTCCATTAAACATTGGACCTGAAAAAAGAGAGAAAAAAGCAATAAAATTCCAATATTTATTCAGATAAAGCATAGCATGGTGGTAGAAAATGATGCATAAATGACTCCAATCAGGTATTTAGAACGTGAGGATTTCGTGGCAAGCGTAACCATCCTTGCGATCCGGAAAGCTTGTTGTAGAGTTATATCCAGTAGGAGTTGAAGAGAAGTCTGGTAGTCGCGGATGGCTGGGTGAGAAGAGACTCAGTGTCCTCTCCTCGGAGTTGGGATGTGTCTCAGGGTTAGGCTCGAGGCTCTCTCTCCTCGGGGTTATATAAAAGCTGCTTGGCATTTTGAGCATGTTATCTGCTTGCGGTACTTCTGGTGCAATGGGACACATGTCGCAATCTTTGGGGCTAACCTGATCTTGACCACTACAGGCGTGTTGTCTGCTTGCGATAATTTTAGTTTGGCGGGACACGTGTCGCGATATCTGGGGCTAATAATATTTTAACCACTACAAGAGTTGTGGGAGGAAAATCAGAAGAGCCGAGTTAGTGAAAGTATTTAAGTGCACTGAACTCTTTCTGAAAGCTTCAAGTAAGGATCGACGTTTACAACTAGCCTCCAGGTGACATCTTTTTGAATCTCTCAGTTATTAATGGATGAGATCAGGCGACAACGACATTTGGTACCTCGAGATCCTATCGTACCGAAAATCTCGCGACATGGATCGGTTTTCAAAGATTGGAGTTTTGAATGGGAGGAGCTTGGATTTCCTTTCCATTTATAAATAGGAAGGATATGTGAGGAGAGATTTGCTCATCTTCTAAAAACTTTTTGCTTTGAAAAATTCTCATTCTGGTGGGCTATGATGTCTTCCTTCTTCTTCGTTTGGTGGAGGAGAGAGAGGGAAAGGATGGAGACGGTTATTGCGCTCCTGATGTTCAGGAGATCGGTTGCCGAGGAACATCAGTTTTCGCGATAGGCTCAACAAGGAAGGTCACTTTTCGCGATGAGGCCCGGCTGTCAGGATGGATAAGTGGGGCTCTTCCTTCTGCTTGGTCGTCCATCTGCTCTCGGATCAGATCGGGCTGGGCTGAAGTTGGAGCTCGCCGCCTCTCTTTCCTTATAGTGTGCATGAGGCGACAGCCCAAGGCGTTCTTGATGATGGTTCTGATCCCTAGTAGGCAACTGGAGAAAGGTATGAGGGTATTCTCTGAGATCTCTACCGAAGACTTTGCCTTTGCTTCAGTTCATCTTCGAAGTTACGGGGCTTGGCATTGGTACTATCACTATCTTACAGGCTTCAGTCTACAGTCCGAGACGTGATCTCAGTTCTGACATTTTTTTTTAAAATTCTCGGTATCATCGCTCCCGGAAGTGGTGGATTATTTGTTTAGGAGTCATCTCCTAGATGCTGTAATGGATGATGTGGCAGAAATCATATCTGTTTTTTCTTTTAAAGAAAGATACAACATGTGATAGATCTTATATTACTCTTGTTACATGTAAACAAGCTTATATTTGGATGTGTGTAATCAGAAAACTTTATAATAAAGTAGTAAATTAAAATGGAGGTGTTATTTGCATCTTACCTGGATTGTCTCATGACTATTTTTTTTGGAATTAGATGTCTACTCAGAAAATTACTTTAACTCCGAGATGTTTGGAATGTTGTTTTGTTGGAATGGTTCGGCGTGTGGTTCCTGAGTGGTGTTTGTCTCACAGTGGTACCTGCAAGTTTGTCTCTGAGTGGGAAAATCCCAGCTATGGAGTTGAGCCTCCGAGAGAGAAAAATCCCTGCAATGAAGTTTTCCTCATTGTCGCTTCTGAGTAGAGGATATCCCAACTATGGAGATTGTAAATGTTGGAACTTGCTTTTGATGATACATTTGTTGGAGCTCAATCTTACAAGTTTATTCAAAGTTCTACGTGATCAAGACTTCCCAAAGAAGTGGCTATGGATGTGTATTATAATATTTAATAGTTTGTTAAAAGCCTTGAAACACACACACATCATAACCCACTTAGTCGACTTATATCTTCTATTAGTCGACTTATACATAGTATAGTCGACTTGACAATCTCTATAGTCAACTAACGTTTGTCCTGCAAAGATACCAACTCTTTGTTTCTGACCTGCACTCACTATTAGTCGACTTACTAGTTTTCCTAGTTGACTAATACCTAGCCTAGTCGACTAATAACTTATTCTGGTCGACTAGTTTCAGTTTTCAGAAACTTGTCGTGTGTTTGAATCTTGACCTAGTCTACTTGGTCCCTATACTGGTCGACTAATCCTGTCTAAATTGCCTACCCTAGTCGATTAACCCCCAACCCTAGTCGACTAATGGCAGTTTCTGACTGTTGGACAGTTTCTGTTTTCTGGTGTTTTATCCAACATTTCAATATTCAAATTTGACCTAATAACTACCCTAACTGACCATAGATTTCAGCTATAACTAGGGATGTTGTCCTATGCTAAAAACACAATTCAAATCAATAGATTTTTGCCCAAAAACTCTGTTGAAAAATCTATTTTTAGAAAACAGTTTTTCACTTTTAGTTCTTCATTCAAATTCATACTTTATAGTGAAGATTTCTTAGAGTCTACCTATAAGAGCCCTTGTTCACGATCACATATAGATTCAAGGCTTATAGGATTGTTTGTAATCACTCAAAGAGGAGCATTGTACAAGAACGTCTTCGGGTTGAAGAGAGGTTGTACAAGGTGTTGTCGTCTTCTTGGTTTGTAAGAAGAGTTGCATACATTTGACAAAGGGGATTTGTCAAGTGGTATACAAGGTGTTGATTTTGGGTGTACAAAGTCAAAGGTTAAAGAAAAATCTCAAGCAGGTGGCTTGGGGACTGGATGTACGTCACAAGGACCGAATCAGAATAAATCACTTGTGTTTGCGTTTGTTATCTTTTCTGTGATTTAATTTCTTTACTTGCAAATTCTTTATATTTAACGCTAATATCTTTGTTTGAGTGTTGACGTATATTTTAGATCCTACAATTGGCATCATCTCGGGACCAACAATTGGTATCAGAGCCCTGCATACTCAGTCAACAACCATGCAAGGATCACAATGGAGTTTCCTTTGTCACAATTCAAAGAAGGACATTCTACACAACATCCACCGCTATTTGACGGATCCAACTACATCTACTTGCAATCGCTCAACTACGAACTTTGAAACATAGTAGAAACACCGTACACCAAGCCGACAACCAACTACACCGCTTGGAGTGATGATCAAAAGAAGAATGTGAACCTTGATGCCAAAGCGATGAATGTTTTATTCTGTGCCTTAACCAAAGAAGAATTCAACCATGTGTCAACAGCCACTTCTACAAATCAAATATGGCACACTCTACAGGTAACACATGAAGGCACAAATAAGGTTAAAGAATCTAAAATTTCTATTCTTGTCCGCAGGTTTGAACTTTTCAAAATGAAGGAGAATGAAAACCATCTCAGAAATGGTTACAAGATTAACCGACTAACAAATTCCTTAGCATCCCTTGAAAAGGAATACACCCAAGTCAAAAAATTTCACAAGATCCTTCGTGCACTCACACCAGATTGGGAGAAGAAGACAACTGCAATAGAAGAAGTAAATGATCTCTCAACAATGTCATTAGAAAACCTTATTGGCAATCTAATGGCATATGAAGTGTAACTCGAAGATAGAAAGAAGGATGAACAATAATCTCTCTCAAAGAAGAAAGAACTTGCCTTCCATGCATCCTTAGACACGGACAATTCAGATGACGATGAAGAGGAGATGACAATGCTTTCAAGAAAATTCAGAAGATTCTTTAAGCAAGGTAAGTTTAAATGTTTTAATTGCAATAAATTAGGTCATATGAGGAAGAATTGCCCATTTCTCAAAAATAAAGGTAAATTCAAGAGTAAACAGTTTAGAAAGAAGAAAGACTACCAAGCATCTTGGGAAAATAGTGATTCCTCTTCCTCTGACGAAGAAGAAGCCACTGAACATTCCAACATCTGTTACATGGCTCTAGAAGAAGATGAGATACAATATACTGAACTTTTAGATGCATTTCATGAATTAAACAATGATCTAAAGAATGAAAAGATAAAGAATAAAGTTTTGTCAAAAGAAAATGAAAAACTTATTAAAGAAAATTCATGTTATGTTTCTCAAATTTCTTCTATAAAATCAAAAAGATGATTTTGAAAAAATTATATCATCATTGAAAAAAGATAGTGAGAATTTAAAAGTAAATTTTGTCTTTAAATGAAAGGATTACTGTTTTAAATAAAGACATATCAAATTTCAAAATGAAATATAAAGAGATTTTGAAAAATGTGACTAAATTTAATCAAGAAAAAGAAAAGTTAAATGATTTGTTATCATATCAAAAGATGTCACATAATCATTATGGTCTTGGATTTTTTGAAAAATCTACATATGTCAGTAATTCATATAATTCTTTTGTGAAAAGAAATACTGATATTATTTCAAAAAAAATTAAGAACAAGTTCATATGGATCCCTAAAAACTTAAGCATTGTTGATAAAAATACTTATATTGCATCATACATACATGATATATGTAATTCATGTAATTATGTGTGTACTAACAGATGGAAACCAAATTCAAATTGGGTTTGAATTCCTAAAGGTTAATGCTTTAATCTTATAATGATTGGTACCATTCTAATGTTTATCTTTCAGGTACCATATAAAAAGTTTAATAAGAAAAATATTTCAAATATTTATCATATATATTTTTCTTATGATAATTTGTTGCAGGGGGAGAACACATGTATTTCTATATCTGTTATAACCTTTTCTGCAGGGAGAGAACATATAACATATTCTCTACAGGGGGAGCATTCGTGCACACAAAGTATCATCATCAAAAAAGGGGGAGAATGTTAGAACTTGCTTTTGATGATACATTTGTGAAGGCATATCATTGGAGCTCTATCTTACAAGCTTATTCAAGAGTTCTACATGATCAAGACTTCTCAAAGAGAGTGGCTATGGATGTGTATTGTAATATTTAATAGTTTGTTAAAAGCCTTGAAACACACACACATCATAACCTACTTAGTCGACTTATATCTTCTATTAGTCGACTTATACATAGTATTGTCGACTTGACAATCTCTATAGTCGACTAACGTTTGTCCTGCAAAGATACCAACTCTCTATTTCTAACCAACACTCACTATTAGTCGACTTACTAGTTTTCCTAGTCGACTAATGCTTGGCCTAGTCGACTAACAACTTATTCTGGTCGACAAGTTTCAGTTTCCAGAAACTTGTCCTGTGTTTCAATCTTGACTTAGTCGACTTGGTCCCTATACTAGTCGACTAATCCTGTCTAAATTGCCTACCCTAGTTTACTAACCCCCAACCCCTAGTCGACTAATGGCAGTTTCAGACTGTTAGACAATTTCTGTTTTCTGGTATTTTATCCAACGTTTCAATATTCAAATTTGACCTGATAACTACCCTAACTGACCATAGATTTCAGCTATAAATAGGAATATTGTCCTAGGCTAAAAATACCAATTCAAATCAATAGTTTTCTGCCGAAAAATTCTGTTGAAAAATCTATCTTCAGAAAATACCAATTCAAATAAATAGTGAAGATTTCTTAAAGTCTACCTATAAGAGCCCTTGTTCACGATCACATAAAGATTCAAGGTTTATAGGATTGTTTGTAATCACTCAAAGAGGAGCATTGTACAAGAACGTCTTCGGGTTGAAGAGAGGTTGTACAAGGTGTTGTCGTCTTCTTGGTTTGTAAGAAGAGTTGCATACATTTGACAAAGGGGATTTGTCAAGTGGTATACAAGGTGTTGATTTTGGGTGTACAAAGTCAAAGGTTAAAGAAAAATCTCAAGCAGGTGGCTTGGGGACTGGATGTACGTCACAAGGACCGAAAAAGAATAAATCACTTGTGTTTGCGTTTGTTATCTTTTCTGTGATTTAATTTCCTTACTTGCAAATTTTTTATATTTAACGCTAATATCTTTGTTTGAGTGTTGACGCATATTTTAGTTCCTACAATTGGCATCATCTCGGGACCAACAGTAAGGGCTACGGAGGGAGAAATCTTTACAGCAGAGCTCAAATCCCAAGTTGTTGGAGTGTTCTATAGGATCATATGTCATCGCCTCTGAGTGGGGTTAATCCATCTCGGGGCATGTAGATTGGGAAATAGGCGTAGTAGTTAAAATGTGCACAAGCATACAATGATACATAGAGAAGAAATGATAGATGCAGTATAGTTTCAGGCATCGAAAAATTTAAAACATCATACCTGTCATCGCTTCCCTCTGGGGAATAATTGGAGTATGTCCACATAGGGCTAATACGTAGAGGGGATAATCTGATTAAGAAAACCCTCATGATATACCTGAACACATGCGGTTACATCCTCGTCGGTACCTATATAATAGTGGCCTGAAGTGGGGGTACAACCTATCAGCAGATTGGATACGTCTTCTGGATAGGGTCCCCCATCCAGAGTAATGATTAGATACCTCCAACATGAGAGCAAGCCTAACAGTGGATCTATCCTCCGTGTGGGGGACATCCCACATTGGAGTACTCCCGACTAGGGGAAATCCTACCATAGAATATGGATGGATGAATGTATTCATCTTCCCGCAGGTTCAAACAAGGGGAGACCGTAGGAAAGTGTTTGTGTTCCGAGTGAGAAAAATCTTAGTAGCGAAACATCAAACAAGGGCTCTGAGAGGGAAAAATCTCTGTAGCAGAGTGGGAGACTCTGAATGGGGAAAATCTCAAAGTGGAGGGTTTCTACTCCCATAGGACGATAGAGAAAAGCCCATGTGCATATCTATGTTGTCGTCTCTGAGTAGGAAAAATCCAGCAACGGAACGTACATATACTTCTCTGAGTGGGAAAAATCTCAACAGCAGAGAAGTCTTTTTGCCACCTTCGAGTGGGGAAAAACCCATCTGCGGGGCGTATGGATGGATGCACGTTATAGATCAATTTTGTTACTGCCTCCGAGTTGGTTATCTCCATCTTCAGGGCTAGTGCATGGTTGTATATTGTGAAACAATCTCTTTGTTACATCCAAATAGCTTGTCTTTATCTTCAGTGAGTGAGGATGATTATATGTTGCGAGTAATCTTGTTGCTGCCTCCGAGTAGGTTGTCTCCATTTTCGGGACGAGTGGATGATTGTATGTTGTGGAGTAATCTTGTTGCTGCCTTCGAGTGGGTTGTCTCCATCTTTAGGATGAATGCATGGTTGTATATGACAGATGTAAGCACTGCAATAGAGAGATGTATGATTAAGAGAATAAAATAATACTTTGTTCACAAATGTAGTACACAGATTGAAATTGAAAAGAGTTACATCTCATGTAAGTGATTCGGGGAGTCAGACGATCGCCTTGTATTGTGTGATCATGTGCTGCTCCCTTAGAGATTGGATGTTCGGATATCCTGACGTAGCTTCTAGAGTGAGGTGATTGAGGTTTTTACCTGCACACAAGAATACAGAATTTCAGAACTTAAGAATAGAATTGGCAGGTACTCAATTCTACCGCAATAGCAAGTGGCTATGCGGGTCGTAATCCACAAGGAGAGACTAGCGATGGAAGTTTTTTTGGCAAGCTCTCTTTTAAGTTACAATCAGTGGTTAAAGATCTTCTTTTAGTTCTTTTAAAGAAAAGTGAAAAATAAGTTACAGTTAAGTTAATAAGAAAGTGGTAAATTGAGAAGGTGGAGAAAATAGAAAATAGATTTTGTATAAAGAAATTAAAAAGATTGAATAAAATGATTAGGAGATTGTGATGATCTAAACTAAAGAATTAAAAGAAAAGAAAGAAAACCTAAAAGGAAAACTTACCTTCTCTGGTTGATGACTTACCTAAAAATCTTGCATGTTTTACCTTGCTTCGTAGGCGATCAACGCATAACCCATAAGATCGAGCTCAGTCCCTATTCCCGTTACATCATTAAGACTAACAAGAATGAAATGATACGAAATTTTGAGGAGGAGAATATCATCATGAAATATCGGTGGCACTCATACAAACATGGCCATACTGATGCTTCTAGTTTCACTTGGACATTCATCAAAACCAAAAGAGATAAAGTAGAAAAAAGAAGAACTTATAAACAAAGAAAAGAATAAAGATGTTATTTTTGATTGCTTGTAGAAACTATGAAAGAAAGTAGTAGGTTACATCAGTGTCACTCTCAGCATAAGTCTCTCTCTTACTTATATGAATCTCAGTCTAACTTATGCTTACAAAGAAATAAAATTACATAAAATAAATATAAAAACCTACACTAAAAAGAATGAAAAACTGGCCTAAAATCTATCTCTGCTTGATCGTTCCCATTTGCCTTTGAGATTGCAAGTATTTATACGAGAAATACAGAGGGTAGAGGAGTATGAAGACAGGAAAAGCTAACTATTTTTGAATTTGAATCCTCCCCTTATCTCCAAACTTGATTTGATATGGATATTCAGTTCTGATCTGCAGTATGTTGGCGTGTTGATTGCTGAATATTACTTATCAAATGATAGAATTAGAAATAGTGATTAACTTAAGAGTTGTAACCATTTAAGTTTTCTTTCTGGATCATCTTGAATCATCAGATATGAGTTACGGTAGCGAAAGTTATCATTCAAATACTAAAATGTATCCAGTTAGAATCCGAGTCAAAATTGCTTCATCTCATTTGTTGATCTTCCCTCTATCCATTTATCCCTTTGAATTTTGAATTTGGACTCTGTATTCGACTTTATCCTCAGTTGATTTTTAGCTAACCAAAATGGATTTATAAAAATTCAAATTTTACCGGTTTCCATTTGGTGTTATCTTTCTAATTTGCTCTGATATTCAGCTGAACATTTGCCCCAATCCTTGATTTGTTCTAACTAGATCTGGGATCATCATCAGCTAACTAAATAGATCAAGTTAAATCTGATTTTAACTGGTATTTTTTTGATTTAATCGTCTTTCTTTTCATGATTATTTTTGTGCAAAATAGACATTTAAGGCAAGAAAATTAGCAGAATTATTACACGATAAATGTAGGAGTTTAATGAAAAGAATGTAAATTATCTATACGATCATGAGGACGTATTCTTTAAGGAAGACTTGCTTTATGAGCTCCTCTGGCTACTTCCGGAGGGTCAGCAATTATGGTCTGGTGTCCCTTACCTTCGTGGTAGGAGCAGTACTCATCCGACCTGAGGATCGAAGGATTGTGTTGAAGCGGTCTTGGGCATCTGACCCATGATTGATCTTTGATTGTATTGTAGACTTCATCGATTGGGAGCTTCAACAGAGTGAAGCGTTCCTTCGATCTATCATCTCGGAGTGAACTAGGAGAGATGATCGATAGCGCTTGCTTCTTGTGAGCAAGTGATTATGGTTTTACCTGCACAGAAAAATACAGAATTTCAGGATTGAAGAATAGAAGTGCAAGTTCTCAATACTATCACGATACCAAGTGGTTATGCGGGTCGTGATCCACAAGAAGGGACTAGCGATAAAAGCGTGTCATTTTTTTTAGTTTAAAAAAATGTTTAGAATGTTCTTCTCAGTTTTTAGAAAAATAAAATGAAAAGTTAAGTTAATAGAAGATGAATAGATAAAAAAAGATGATTGTGGAGTTGCTGTTTTATAAACTAAGTTAAAAAGAAAAGATCAAAATGATAAAAGAAGAGTGGCTTTGGAGTGGAATTCTAAACTAAAAATTAAAAGAAAGAAGCTAAAAATTCTTACCTACTCTTCAATGCTCATTTACTTTGAATCTGTCGCTACGACTTACCTAGTCTTTGAAGGCGATCAAGCATGGCGTGTGTGATCTTCTCTATTCTCGATCTACACTATGAATAAAAGGGCATGCTAAACCAACAAAGGAATGGTTGTTCATAACCAGTGGCCATCAAGGACACTTGCAATGGCGAAGCAGTCTCGAGGCTATTAGATTCACTTGGATTATAAGCACATCAGAGGAAAGTAAACAAAAACAAGAATAAAGCAAAAATATAACTTTTGATTCAATGGAATAGCAATGAAAGAAGAGAGAAACTTACACCGATGTCACCCTCAATACAAGTCTCAGTCTCGTTCTCCCATGAAACTCTTCTCTCCTCTCAATTACATGGACAAAAAAGAAAATTACATTAAAAATAAAAATAAAGCAATCTTTCTTTATACTTTACTTTTCTTCAAACTCTTTTCTCTAAGTTTTCTTTTCTTAATCTTTTTGTAAGAAAACTTTTCTTTGGTTTCTTAATCCTTTTTCTTTTATTTTCTTTGTTTTCATTCCTAGCCTTCTCAAATCCGTAATTCTTCTCTTTTACTTTCACACGCTTTCCCATTCACAACCAATTAACATCACCTATTTCACATTTTTTTCTTTCTTTCTTACATTATTTTCTTTTAATTGAAACAAAAAAGAAATATTTTGAAGAAAACAACATAAAAATTGGAAAAAGCTTCCATCGCATACCCTCCCTGCTGATATGACCCGTTATAGTTTTTACTACAAACGGCAGTTCGAAGGAGCATATTAACTCTACTTATATATCCAGAGCTTGAACATCAACATAGGGATCTGCACTGTTTATTCTAAACTCCTGATCTTTTTCTTCTCTCGAACATCGCTTGACATTTTGAGCATGTTGTCTACTTGCGGTACTTCTAGTGCGGTGATACACATGTCGCGATCTCTGGGGCTAACCAGATATTGACCACTACAGGCGTGTTGTCTGCTTGCAGTAATTCTAGTGCGGTGGAATACGTGCCGCGATCTCTGAGGTTAACCACATCTTGACCACTACAATATTAAAGTCTCTATCAGTGCACCAAAACTCCGAAGTAAACTCCGAAGTTGAGGTGAAGGTTCATGTATTTGTAATTTAGCACTTTTAATACTAAATTTGGTTTTAATATGGTGCCACATACATTTTCTCATTCTTTTTTTTCTTTGTTTTTTGACCTTTGTTGAAAATAACCAAATCGTATGAATTTAATAAGACAATGAATCAGAAAATTTACTTGCATCTTTTAATGACGAAAAATAAGATAGAACACTGAAAGTCCAAAATCTTATATATCTTCATCTTAAATTATACATTAATTTCAACATTCCAAAAGATCTCAAATTTAACTAAAACTTCGAAGAGATGAGCATCTTGGCTCTTTCCCATGACTCATGAGAGGGACAGGCTAACTGCTAGAAGAAGAAAATTAAGGACCCTCCAACAGTCAACAAGTCTTGCTAAGTATATGATTAGGTTCATAGATTGTGTTAATTTAATTTTACTGTTGATTTCGTAATAAACTTTTGAGGGAATGTTTTCTTGACCTCTTAATACTGAACCAAAACCCCTTAGGGCCATGGTTGGAATTCCAAGTACGAAGCAAAATTTTTTTTTTTTTAACCAAAGCAATTCTATCCAACATATGGAATCAGATTTACCTAGTTAGCTTGGGTCGCAATTCGCATTTAAGGCCAAATTGACTTGACCCCGACATGAAATCAGATTTATCCAGCCAGCTTGGTCGCAGTTCGCATATAAGGCCAAATTGACTTGACCCCCACATGAAATCAGATTTTTCCGGCTAGCTTTGGTCGCAATTCGCATATAGGGCCAAATTGACTTGACCCACTTCATTTGATAGTATTCTAGGCTACTTAGGTCATATTTGTTTGCCCTGAAAGTGACGGTAAACTTTGTTTTTACCCTCTGATATGTGGGTCCAACCACGTATTCTTTCCTCCGGGCTGTTTGTTTGCCCCGAAAACTGATGGGGTGGGCCCTACCTCTAACTCAACAATTGCATGAACAGTACGTGAACAATGCAAAAGACTTTTTTCGAGCATTTTGGATGAAAAAAGCCGAAAACTAACATTGCGGACCGTGAGTTTGCTTTCCATGAGCCAAACAACCCCTTAGTCACAATTTATGCATGTGCTTCTCAATAAAAGTTTTCCCTTCTGCCTTGTCCCATCGAAAGAAAGTGATGGGAACTTTAACGTCATGAGAGAATTCAAATTGACTCTGTATTTTTTTTTTCAGTTTAGTGCGTTTTTTTCTTTTATTTTATTCAGTCTTTTGTTTTTATGTTTAATCTCACATCGGTTATGTGGAGAAAGTCAATAGTTGTATGCTTATTTAAAGACCTTATTGCTTTTAATAAAATAGACTAAAATTTTGAGAAAATTATTTTGACGTTTTTCTCTTAAGGGGCGTGCTGCCCATGGCAGGGTGCGAACCCCTAACTGTGAAGTCAAGATTGAGTGTGCGACGTGAAGCGGTGTGAGGTCAAGATCGAAGAGTGTACGGCGTGAAACTGCATGAGATCCGGAAAAGTGAAAAGCCTTTTTATTTATACAGTAAATAATCATTTGTTATTTTCTTTCATCTCTTATCTTTCCCAAAATCCTTAGACCCACCACTTTCTTTTCACATCAATTTGGCATCAGAACATGATTAGATAAAAGTAATGAGTGATGAAAATTAAATTCTAATATAAGTTTCTTGTGAAAAGATTTCCAACGTGAATCCGTACAATTTTTTTTGAGCTATTCATTGCGAATGTTGAAATGAACTGGTAATCCTATTGAGGAACTTGTGTAATTTGATACTTCATTCACTTTCTTTTTCATCTCTTTTATCAAAATTTCAAAGAAAAAAAATCATATTCTAATTCTCTTTTCAACCAATCTCTCAACTCTCAACTACAAATCCTATCTTAATTACAAAATCAAATTCCCTCCACAAAATCTGAATCTCCGCCAAAGATCTCAATAATCTCTTCCACAACAACCTCCTCATCAACCAAAGATCTCTACAGTTCCTCCATAATAACCTTATCATGACAACCTATGACCACGATATCTCCAAGATTAGAACCAACTCAGTAAACAATAGAGTGCAAGCATCAACTATTCAGCACACAAGATTCATACGAAAAGATTCACAATAACAGCCACCACCACCTCATGTATACTCAATGGGGTCGAGTTCTTCCCACCTAACAAGAATGATGAGAACATCAATGTCATAAGAGAATTCGAATTTAGTCGCTTATTGTCATGTTTAGTCCCACATCGGTTATGTGAAAAAGGTCAATAGTTGTAAGTCTATTTAAACGCTCCATTGCTTTCAATAAAATGACTAAAATTTTGAGAAAATTATTTTGATTTTTTTCTTGAGGGGCGTGTCGTTCATGAAAGGATGTAAAGCCCTAACCGTAAAACCAAGATCGAACGTGCGTGTAACACTCCGTTCCCAGAATACGTACTTAGTTACGTATTCATATTTTTCGATATAATCTTTATATTTATTTTTATTTCATGATTATTTATGCGATTGTTTTGCACTGAATCCGGATTCGTGGACTCGGAATCAGTCCTAATTTGAATCGGGAACCCGATCCTAGAATATTGCTCGATTTGGTCTTTTTGATAGTCAAATTTAATCAGTTTCAGCTTCAAACATCGTTTTCCAATATTTTAAAATTTTCATGTTTTCCTAAAATTTTATCAAATTAAATAGCGAAATCTTCAAAATCAGTGTCGACTGGCATCGCTGGTCGACTCTAAAATTTTTAATTTATAAATGGACTGAATTTCTAAAATCTGCTTTCATATTATTTTTTAAAATCACATTTTCTACTTTAGTACATATTTTGAGATTTTTCTAGATTTATTAAAACTTGATCAGATTTGGTGTCGGCCAATATCACTAGTTGATTTTAAAATTTTTAATTTGAAAATCGGATTAAATTTTTGAAAACCAATTTGTATTGTTTCTCAGAGCGATATTTTCTATCTCTGGGTATTTTTGGAGATTTCTCTGAATTTCTCGAATTTTACCCTATTAAAATATTATTATTTTATTTTGTAGATTTTCCCGCTTTTTCTCCCACTTCCTGACTTGCCACATGGCTCATCATTACCCACAAAATATCTCCCCTATTTAATCCTATTATCTCTCTCCCACTCATTCTCTTTCTCTCTTCCTCTTTTCTTTTTTCCCTCTCTTCTTTCTCACTCCCACTCTTCTCCTTTAGCCGGCTGCCGTCGCCCTTGGGCCAGTGCCGCCACCACACCGGCGCCTTCTCTGGAGACCAAGACGCTGGCGACTCCCCAGCGCTAATGAGCCCCTCTCTCTTCCTTTTTCGTTCTTTCCTCTCCCTCCCCCTTTCTCTCCTCTTTCTTTTTTCTCTTTCCCCCTCTTCTTCTCCTTCCTCTTTCTGATCTAGACCTCCTCCGGCCAAATCCACCGTCGGTCGCTCCCCTGGTGCTGGCGACGGCCACCCTACTCCCCTACTCTCTCTCCCCTACTTCCCTTCCTTCTTTTTCCTCTTCTTCTTCTTTCTTTTCTTTTTTTTTTTCTTTCTTTCTCTAGCCCTCTCCTCCCCTCTGACCTGTGGCCGCGACGGCCAACATCGCCGCCGATCGCCTAGCCAGCCACCTTACCAGCCAGTTCTTTCTCCCTCTCTCTGTTGGATATCTCTCCCCCTTTGATCTCTATTCTTTCTCTCTCTTTCCCTCCTATCTCCTCCCTTTCTCCCCTTCCCTCTCTCTCCTCTGGTTGTGGATGCCGGCGGTCAGGGCCACCACCGGCCAGTCCCCTCTCCTCTTTCTCTTCTCTCTATTCTTCTCTCTCTGCATCTCTTCTTTGTTTCTTTCTCTCTGCGTCTTCTCTCTCTATCTCTTCTCTCTCTGTTTCTCTCTTTGCGTCTTATCTCTCTGTTTCTCTCTCTCCCCTGCTCTCTCTTCCTTCTCTCTTAATCTCCTTCTATTTTCTCTCCCTACAAATAAAACTCTCTCTTGTAAAGGTGGGTATCGCCCGGGCCCGTGCATGCGTATTTGGAATTTTGGAAAATTGCGGTATTTTCGAATATTTTAGGCAATTGTCATCTCCTTTTTATTGGGTGTCCTCGCTTCGACGGGTTGACTGTATTTTGGGGAACATCTGTATTTTATCCCCCGTATTGTAAATTGTATTCTGTTTTGTACTATTATCTGTATTTATATTTGGCTGAGTGCCCAGGATTATACATATATTATACCTGTGACGAATATTTGTACTAGAGCAGTTTATTACCATGCCTGTGATATGTTCTTTTACTGCTTTATTCCATATGTGGCCGACATTGCATGGCCGTTTAGCCTTCGGGCCCTACACTCATCCTCCGGGCTTCACCGCAACATAGTAGTCTAGTCATTATCATGTTTATATGTGTGCTCATGTGGTAAACTGAAATCACCTAGAGGGGGGTGAATAGGTGACTAGCTAATCTAATGATGAATTAATGTGGAATTAAAACTATTTATGAAAATAAAAACTATTATGCTAAACACACAAGGTATAACACAAGAGTGTAGCGAATTCCCGGTGAAGGGTTCTGGACTATCTCCTCAAAATTCCTCTAGATAAGAGTTGAGGTGCCGCCATGGCTCTCTTGGTTGAATACAAGTGTGAGCAAACAATCCCAAGCATATATCCGTAAGACACCAGATATATCAAGCATATAAAAATAAAAGCAATATAAGCGAGCAAGATATAAAAACAAGTGAGAGATAGAGAGAGCAATCGCAAACACGGGAGATTTGTTTCAAGGTTCGAGCACCCTTACTCTACGTTCCCACCTTCAACACTATGAAGGATTTCCACTATAAACGATCCCACCGGATCACTCGGTGCCGCAACACCTACAACGAATTCACACTAGAACTCCTTGGACTCACTAGTCCCTCTCTTGTTCCTACAAGAACAACACACGCAAGCACACTAGCTTGCCGAGGCCGCACCTCTACACCGAGCTCCCACAAGAACTCAAAACAACACGAACCTGCAAGTTTGCCTCCTCAAATACAAGATGAAACACTTTGGTCACCTGAAAATACTCTCACAACAACTCTCCTATAGGATTGATATAGCATTAGAAAGCTTGAGTATGTGTAAGAAAAACTAGGATTGATTTGGTAGTGAAAAACTCAAGAAATCACTTTTTAAAATCACTCTTGAAAACTCTCCTTTTGATATGGAAGTTTTAGCTCTAAAACAAGTGGAGAAAACCCTTAATAGAGGTAGAAAAAACTGGTTTTGAAACTCTCCAAAAATCTTGTTCAAAACAGTCCAAGGGAACCCTAATTTATAGGCCTCCAAAATCTAGCCGTTGGGTTTCAAATCAGCAGCTGACACTGCCGTCGGTCGACTGCCAACGGTCGGATTTCCGACCGTTGGAAAAAGCGGTCGACCGTCCAGACTGTTACAGGGCATTGACCTATCGGTCGACCGCCCGGTCGACCGGGGTCATTTACAGAGAGCAGAGCTCTCTGACGGTCGACCGCACGGTCGACCGACCCTTGGCTATGCACGTTTGTGCATATCGGTCGACCGCCCGATCGACCGACTTCTGGCTCGGTCGATCGGTCTATTCGACCGCCAGAAGACCTGGTCAGCATATAAAGGGATTAAAACTCAGTGTTTTACCTTTAATAAAATCCCATAAATTCTCATAAATTCTACAAAAATAAGTTCATTAATATACTTTGATATACAAACATGTTTGATTAAAAATCAAAACATGTTACAAATATTTTGAAATTTTGCCCTTAAACAAAAATCGTATTTTTTAAAAACAATCTCCAAATTGAAAAACAATTTTTCCAAAATATCTCAAAATACAAAAACAAGATATTTTAAGCAATTTTAAAGCTTAGTGTGCATGGATATAATCCATTACACATATATGATGAAATATCTATGTTTTTGACAATAAACGCTAAGATATGTTTTGATAGAACGCATGTATATTTTGAATCTTAAAAAGCAAAACGGTATTTTCTAAAACACGTGTAAATTTTGTGTGTATGTAAATGAACTTGAGCAACCACCAACTAATCTATCCTTTACATTTTATCTAAAAACAAATGTTGACACTTATAAAACCCGACACAAGTCTTCTTGAAAATCTTCTCTTGAAAATCTTCTTCTCCTTCTAGACTTGGTCCAAATCATGATCCAATGAGGTAGACTCCTCTTGAGTACTTGATGCGAACTTAATGCGCAAGCTCTTGAATCAACACGTGCTAGCTCCAAAACTTGACTTCGAATCCTTTGTTGAAGCTAAACACCTACTAAAATCTTGATTAAATATCTGAGACTAATTAAATACAAGATCATTAGTACTATAACTACATGAGTAATCATCATCAAAACTATGAAATTACACCTAGAGAGGGGGTGAATAGGTGAAAGGCTAATCTAATGACAAATAATGCAGAATTAAAAACAAATTGCAACACACTTAGTGTAACCAAAGAGTGTAGCCGAATTTCCGGTGAAGGGCTCTGAACTATCTCCTCTAAATAAGAGTTGAGGTGCTATGTAAAGCTCTCTTGGTTCAACACAAGTATGGCACACAATCAAGCCCAAGCATATATATGAAATGAACAGTATAATGCAATGCACAATATAAGAGAGAGAGTTTAGAGATAGTGGATCAATCAGAAACACCGAGATACGTTTCAAGGTTCGGGCACCCAGCTCTACGTCCCGCCTTCACACAGAAGGATTTCTACTAACTCGTCCACACAGGACTTCCCACATAGGGAACCTCCACTGAAGATTTGAGTAATACAAACTGGGAGTACATAACTCCTCTCTCAACCAATACAACCTCTCACTAGAAGAAAGACACAACACAAATCACCTCTTCACCTAGAGGGATGGGCACTTAGCTAAACAACAATCAACTTCTCACTAGAGGGATGGCTCAAAGCCAACACCAACAACAATCACCTTACACTTGAGGGATTCTAACTCAATTTCCACAATCACCTCTCACTAGAGGGACACAAAAATCACTTCTACAATCACCTCTCACTAGAGGGATATCAACACAATCACCTCTCACTAGAGGGATATCACAAAGTACGGAAGGATTACAACTTTTGGTGGTATCAACAACCACAAACTATTTTCCCACAAAACTGATCCTAATAGATAGGATAGATAGATTGCTCAAGTGTGAGAAAAATAAATAGTTTGAAAATCAAAATCACAAAGAAAAACTCTTGAGAAAACTTCTGGAATAGCTATAGAAATGAAGATAAAAAACCAATCTCAAAGACTTCTCCTTTTCTTGATTTTTCCAACCTTTTAAAACAAATAAAGAATAAATCTTTTGGCACAAAAACTCTTTTAAAAACTTGCTGAAAGATATAAAATTTTGCTCTTGAAATTCTTGTTGAAATCAGCCAAGGAACGGGGTGTTCGTAGACCCAAACCAAATCTGCCGTTGGCAGCACTAAAGGGCATTTTTGCCCTTCCGGTCGACTAGCGCAACAGTCATTTTTATGACCGTTGTGCCTCCGGTCGACTGCCCGGCGGACCGGGCCTGGATCCAGAGAGCAACGGCTCTTTGGCCGATCGACCGCCCGGTCAACCGGAGCTGGATACAGAGAGCAGCAGCTCTCTACCGGTCGACCGGGCGATCGACTGGCCCACCAGCCTAGGCAACGTGCACGTCGGTCGACCGGAGCGGTCGACTGACTTCTGCTACAATCGACCAGACCGGTCGACCAGCAGATAGCCAGGTCAGACATTTTTAGGGATTAAAAACTTGAATTTTTGACTTCAATTAAATCTCGTAAAATCACATAAATTTCACAAAAATCAGTTCTTATTAGATCTTTGAAATACAAACATGTGCGACCAAAATTCAACATATATTATAAACAATTTGAACCATTTTTGTGTTCTTGAAATTTTGCCTTAAACCAAAACCCATATTTTCCAAAACTAGGATTTTTGAAATGGAAAACCGTTTTTCTCCAAAACTCATGCTAATACAAGAACATTATATTGAAACAACTTTGAAGCATGTTGTATATGGATAGAATCCAATATACATGAAAGGTATTATATCTATGTTTTTGACTTGAAAAACCAAGATTGGTTAAACCGAAAAACCAAACATGTAACTATAAAACTTGTGTGTGTATTGTGAACTTGAGCATATCAACACTATCTACTTTTAACACAAGATCTAAATCACTAAACAAAACAAACCAAAGTCTTTTGTAGAACTCCGTCTCCAAGTCGACTCGATCCAAACGCAATCCAACGAGCTTGACTCCAACCGAGTGCTAGATGCGATCTTGACGTGCGAGCTCTTAAATCACCATGTGTTTGCTCTAATCACCTACTAAAGTCTTAATCAAATATCTTAAACTAAATATCACAATATTATTAGTAACATATAACTACATGAGTTAATCATCATCAAAACTAGAGTGAAGGGCCTCTGGGCCAACAATCTCCCTCTTTTTGATGATGATAAAACTCTTGGAGTTATATATCCATGGATTAAAGTTAAACTTCATAGGAGCTCCCCCTTAACTCATGCATAGCAATAAACATAAAGATATGCAATGAATGCTCAACACAAATATGCATAAATGAGGTTTATTTCTTCAACATAAATATTCATTTTTGCATAAACAAAACAATGCTCTTCATACCAATTGACATATATTGACATATATGCACTAGATACCAATGGAAAATAAAAATAAACATGCATATAGAACACAAATATTTCTCCCCCTTTTTGTCAATCATTAACAAAGGGGTATAAATAAAAACAAAACACAATAAGGGGTATTGATGTACACATATTTTGCATTCTTTTCATTACACTCCTACAATTATCGTATAATAAATATGCTAATTTTTTTTGTCTTAAATGTCTATTTTGTAGAAGATAATAATGAAGAGAAAGAGGATTAAACCAAATAAATACCAGTTAAAATCAGATTTAACTGGATCTATTTGGTTAGCTGAGGATGATCACAGATCTAATTAGAGCAAATCAAGGATTAGGACAATGTTCAGCTGAAGATTAGAGCAAATCAGAAAGATAACACCAAATGAAAATCAATAAAATTCAGATTTCTATAAATCCATTTTGGTTAGCTAAAGATCAACCGAGAATAATATCAAATACAGAGGGATAAATGGATAGAGAGAGATCAACGAATGAGATGAAGCAAGTTTGACTCGGATTCTGTCTGGATACATTTTGGTATTTGAATCATAACTTTCGCTACTGAATCTCAAATCTAATGATTCAAGATGATTCAGAAAGAAGATTTAAAGGGCCACAGCTCTTAAGTTGATCACTGTTTCTAATTCTATCATTTGATAAGATATTCAGTAATCAACACGTCAACAAGCTACAGATCAGAACTGAATATCCACATCAAATCAAGTTTGCAGATAAGGGGAAGATTCAAATTCAGAAATATCCAGCTTTTCCTATCTTCATACTCCTCTAACCTCTGCATTTCTCCTATAAATACCTGTAATCTCAAAGGCAAAAGGGAAGGACCAAGTAGAGAGTAGAACTTAGGCTAATTTGTATTTTGTAACTTAGGTTTTTATTTTCTTTCATGTAATTTTTATTTTATTTATGTAACTGAGAGGAGAGGATACTTTCATGGAGGAATGAGAGCAAGGTTGTACTGATGGTGACACTAGTGTAAGTGATCTTTTCTTCCATTGTTATTTGAATCGAATCGAGATTTTCTTTTCTTTTCTATTCTTGTTTTTATTCGCTTTCCTCTTTTGTGTTTGTGGATCCAAATGAAACCGATAGCCTCGAAGTTGCCTTCTCCTTACAAGTGCTGTTGGTGGCTTATGATGATGGACATCCATTTCTATGGTAGTATAGCTCGCCTCTTCATTTCATAGTGTAAATCGAGAATGGGGAAGATCTCATCTGCCATGCTTCGTTCGCCTTCAAAGAAAGG
Organism: Agave tequilana; assembly: GCA_038442645.1. Classification (NCBI taxonomy): domain Eukaryota; kingdom Viridiplantae; phylum Streptophyta; class Magnoliopsida; order Asparagales; family Asparagaceae; genus Agave; species Agave tequilana. Next base: position 161,538 of record JAVJIF010004867.1, on the reverse strand, counting down.
TACATCGTCGATACGGGTGAAAGGTAAACAGCCGTCGAAAAGGTAAGTATGTTTTTTAGGTTTTAATTTCTCTTTCTTTTCTTGTAACTTTTAGTGTAGATCACCAACACCATAATCACCCAAATCTCTTTCGCTCTTTCATTTTCTTTGTACATGTCACTTCTATTTTCTTCATCTCCTTATTCTACCACTTTCTTCCTAACTTGACTTTAACTCTATTTTTCATTTTCCTTTTAAAGAACTAAAAGAAGAATTTTTAATCATTAATTGTAGCACAAAAGAGAACTTATTAAATAAGCTTCCATCGCTAGTCCCTTCTTGTGGATCACGACCTACATAGCCACTTGCTATAGCGGTAGTATTGAGTACTTGCACTCTTTATTCTTGTAGTTCTAAAATTCTGTATTTGTGTGCAGGTAAAACCTCAATCAAATTTTGGCGTCGTTGCTGGGGAGGGACGGTAAGTAATTCACATTAAAGTTTACATTTTTGGTTAACCTTCTTCTTGATTTTGGTTGTACAGATTTAACAACAAAGAACTTTTGCTGCAGTGTGTAATCACCTAGAGGGGGAGTGAATAGGTGACTAGCTAATCTAATGGTCAATTAATGCGGAATTAAACTATTAATGCAAACTAAAAACTTCTTAAGATAAACACCAAGTATAACATAAGAGTGTAGCCGGATTCCCCGTGAAGGGCTCTGGACTAACTCCTCAAGATTCCTCTAAATAAGAGTTGAGGTGCCGCGTTGGCTCTCTTGGTTGAATACAAGTGTTAGCAAAAAACCCCAAACATATAACAATTAAGCGCACAATATATCAAGCATATAAAGATAAAGATAATATTAGCATGTAAGATATAAAGACAAGTAAGAGATAGAGAGAGCAATCGCAAGCACGGGAGATTTGTTTCGAGGTTCGAGCACACTTGCTCTAAATCCCCACCTTCAACACTATGAAGGATTTCCACTAAAATCGATCCCACTGGATCACTTGGTGCTGCAACACTTACAAGCTCTTTGGACTCTCTAGTCCTCTCTTGTTCCCTCAAGAACAACACACCGCAAGTCCACTAGCTTGCCGAGGCCGCACCTCTACAAAGAGTTCACACAAGAAATCGAAACACTGCGAACCCGCAAGTTCGCCTCCTCAAAGTACAAAGTAGAACTTTGGTATTCACAACACTTTGATCACCTAAAATCTCTCACACAAAGATCCCTATAGGTAGATATAGCAATGGATAGCTCAAGTATTTGTGTGAGAAAACTAGGATGGAATGTGAGGAGGAAAACACAAGAAATCACTTTGAAAACACTCTTGATAAACTTCCCTTTTTAATTGGAAATATTTTCTCTCAAACTAGTGGAGAAAACTCTGAAATAGATGGGAAAAACTAGGTTTAAAACTCTCCTCAAATCTTGCTTAAAACAGTCCAAGAAACCTCCATTTTATAGGCCTCTCAAAAACTAGCCTTACAGCCCAGTCAGCAGTTCTGCCTGCTATCGGTCGACCGGTCCGGTCGAACACCAACGGTCAAAAATCTGACCGTTGGGCCAGCGGTCGACCGGCCCGGTCGACCGTTGCCTGAAACAGAGAGCAGAACTCTTTACCGGTCGACCGACCGGTCGACCGACCGGTCGACCGGGGCTTTCCAGAGAGCAGAGCTCTCTGGACGGTCGACCGACCCGGTCGACCGGCCCTCCAGCCATAACTGGCGCTGACGTTTGTGCATGTTGGTCGACTGACTCGGTCGACCGGCCCGGTCGACCGGCAGAAGCCAGACCAGAACATTATGGGGATTAAAAACTAGGTATTTTGACTTTGATAAGATCCCATAAAATCTCTAAAAATCTATAAAAATAGTTTCAGTATTATACTTTGATATACAAATATGTTTGAGTAAACATTAAATCGTGTTACAAATATTTTAAACTATTTTTGTAACTTAGAAATTTTAGCTTGAAACAAAAACCGTATTTTTTCAAAACTTCTCTAAATACAAAAACAAGATATTTTAAACACTTTTAAAGCATAGTGTGTATGGATATGATCCACTATACATACATGATGAAATATCTCTGTTTTTGAAAATAAGCACTAATATGTTTTGGTTAAAACCTATGTATATATGAAACTTCAAAAACCAAAACAGTATTTTCCAAAATGAAAACTCTTTTGTATTTTTCCAAAATAAAAACTCTTTTATGAAAACACATCCAAATCTTGTGTGTGAGTGTATATGGTATACTTGAGCAATCCACCAACTATTCTATCTTTTACATTTTATCTAAAACAAAATCTTAACAAAAACAAACCTAGACACAAGTCTTCTCTTGAAGTCTTCACTTGAAGTCTTCTTCTCCTTCTTGACTTGGTCCAAACATGATCCAACGAGCTAGACTCCTCTTGAGTACTTGATGTGGTCTTGATGCGCAAGCTCTTGAATTAAACCGTGTTAGCTCCAAAACAAGACTTTAAATCCTTAGTTGAAGCTAAACACCTACTAAGATCTTAATCACAAATCTTAGACTAATTAAACACAAGATCATTAGTACTATAACTACATGAGTTGATCATCATCAAAACTAGAGTGATGGGCCTTTGGGACAACACAGTGGACATATAAGTGGCCTTGGACTCTTCTCAAGAAAGCAGAGCCAAGAAGCCCTCAGATTTGCTACATTCCTGTGGTAATCTGAGTGAACTACTAACCTGTATTTTCTGCAGGTTAGCTGAATTGTAAAGTTTAATATCTGTAACTGTTAATTTTCTTATTTGTCTTACTGTACTTTCTTTCTAACCTCAACAGTAAAATGATGTTTGTTAAATGCTAAAAACGGTTTAGACTTTGCATTTAGGCACATGTCTAATTCGCTTACATTTTACATTACTGTTGTAGAGTGCTAGAGTAAAAGGTACGTTTGCATGGCATATAGTTTAGGAAACATTCTTGAGTGATTATTTGCTTGTTGAATGTTACTTTTCTTTATCCTGCACACTTAGCATAATCAATCTTAAGGGCTTGTCCTATAAACAAGATAAGGTGGGGAAGTCATTACTCTCCCTTATCCCACAAACAATCTCCTCACTCACTAACCCAAGCCTAACTAAAATGAGTAGATGTTGGCCCTAGGGACATCTCAGACTCAATTAGGAGATTATCCTAAGGGGAAATGTGTTAGAATTTGACTCCTGCCAAATCAGTGTCTAAGGAAAGGGATTGAGGGGCGAAACCCCGAAGGCTGGTGGTTTGGCTTAATTAGGCTCGTCGCTTTTGCGCGGATACCTCCCACCAATCTTGCCCTGATCTGGCTGATTAGCTTGTGGTCAAAGTCTGCATTATACCTCCTGTGGACAGTCAAACCAGTTAGGAATCGTCTAGGTCAAAGGTCTACCCTAACTTAGTTTAGAATTTTTTTTATTTGTTTGTTTTTATTTGTTTGTGTTTTATTGTGTGATATAGTTTATAACAACAATTTTTTCAATTTTAATGGTAATCCATATTATACACCAACCTTTTTTTCGGATATTACCAACCCGGCATATCATAACTGTAACCAACATAGTGTGCCAGATTGGTCTTATCCGAATCAATATAACCCATGCCCCCAATCTTATGATCATAATTTCCAGAATAATTTTAACTCTTCACAGAGTCAATGGGGATTCACCTCCCCCGAGTCCACTTTTCAACCAACTTGTCCTCCTTATCCACCTTATCCACAATATTTTCATGATTCATGCTCAGTTCCACCAGTCCAAAATAGAAAATCATCAATTTTGGAAATGAGTATGCGTGAGTCCAAATCACAATCACAAAATCTGGTGGACTCATAATTTCACCACCAATTCCAAAATAACACTTCATCTTTTCAAGACCAATCACAACAAAATGATGAACCAATCAACTATGAAAAGGTGCTTGAAGCCATGTCTCAGGCTCAAAACGCTCGTAATCATGACATAGATATGATAGTCCAAACTCTACGTTCTCACCGTTTGGCCAGTTATGATGTCGCTAACCATTCTGTTAGAGCCGAAGAGTCATGTTGTTTTGAAAAACAAGGTTCCATTTCAACATAATCATTTGAACTTGCCCAAACTCTAAATTTTGAAAGTTACATTGATAGTTTGGCAAGTTATCCCTTTCATGAAATTGAACTTGAGAATGAATATGATCATGAACCTCAACTTAGTGATTCAATTCTACTTCCTGATTCAATTATGACTCCAGTGTCTTCACCTGATTTCAATCTTTTTTCCGAGTCAACATTGGATCCTGTGCCAATTCATAATGAAATTGAATCGCCCATCTTTGATGATCATCATATTAAACTTGACCAATTTCATACTTTTGAAAGTCCCATTGATAAAGTGGCAAGTTCTTATTTTATAAAATTGAACTTAATGAGAAATGTGACCTAGATTCTCAATTTTGTGATTCAGTTCAAATTTCCGAATCAATATTGACTCTTGTTTTGTTACCCGACTCGAGTAATATTTTAGAGTCAGTTTTGATTCCCACACCTATCATTCTTGAATTTGAATCACCAATATTAAGTCACATTCTATTGTGAGAAAATGAATGTGGACTTAAGTTTCAACTTCTTGATTTGGACCCACTTCCTGAGCCAATCTCGACTCCTGAACCTTTACTTGACTTAAATCACTTTTCTGAGTCGGTATTAGTTCCCGTACTTCCTAAGTTCAAGTCAATCATTCTACCTTTTCACACTCCATTTTGGGACAAGGCGGTTGACAAAATTGACTTCGAAATTAAATATGGAATTTGAAAATTAGATGGGGTTAAATTTATAATAAAAACCGTTCAAATATACATCATTTTAGTGGGTTATATAAGAGAGACTTCTGGTGGATTCCTCCGAACTCCACGAAAAGTCGATTGAGCCGCATTTCGTAGACCAATCAGACCACTACAGGAACCACCATCTTAAGGTAATATTTTCCTTCCCTTTCTTCTTTTTCATGCATCAATGCATTAATTCATACATTGAGGACAATGCATGAGATAGGTGGGGGGGAGGGTCTAACATAACTTAGGTTTTTTCATTTTATAAAAAAAGAAAATAAAAATTAACATTTACTTTACTTTTAAAAACTTTTTGAAAATAGAAATAATATATTGACATATTTTTATAAGAAATTAAGTCAATTTTAAGGAATAGGAAAATCATAATTTGGATTTCTTATACTTGGCCAAAATAAGATTATTTGTTTGATTTCTAAGGATAGGAAGAAAGTTTGTGAAAGTAATTTAATCTTGATCTTTACCTTGAAGAAATATGCACACCTTGTACACTTACACACTTAGGGTTCAAAAATAAAGATTCTTACGCCTTATAAAAAAAAAGAGAGAAAAATATATTTATGAAAGATGAACAAATCTAATTATTGATTAGCTAGGTACTTTGGCCTAAGTAAGCATTGGTATTTATACGAAAGATCATTAGATAAGTTTGAGAAAAAAAAATATATAAAAAATCTTCTGATTAAGCTTGGTATTTGTGCCTAATAAAGTATAAGTATTCACACCTAAAAGTGGTTCATATAATTAAATCCTTAGTTTTGTGGCCTTGTTTGCTCGAGTCCTTAAGTCCTTAGGGTGTTTTCTCACCTGGTGCCCTAAAACCGTTTGGTTTGGGAGTCATCGATTAAAGGCTCGTTACATGGACAAATTAGAAAGCCTAATAGAACTAAGGAATAATACCACCAAATATATATATATATATATATATATATATATATATAAAGAAATAAGGCATAAGAGTTAGAGTTAAAGAACTCTTAGTCAAAATTTTTACGGTCATAAGGTGCGTATGACTTAGGGTAAAGTAATAGACTAGATGAGAAGTACAATTTGACTCCTTACTTTGATTGATAACAAATTTTTGAATAGAGACTAAGTTTAGAAATGAAAAATTCGGTATTCCTATAACATATAGATTACTTAAAACTTACAATAATATTTCAAATATTTTTCTTTCAAAATGTCTTTTCAAAATACTAACTTTTTTCTCTTTCTTATTGATTTTGTGGGTGTAATCCACTGAAAACCCTCCGAGACAAAACTCGTCCTCTAGGGGAAACCTAGAGGTTTAACGACTTGTTGCACAAGCTCAGTGCAATCGCGTTACCTGCAAAAGTGGTCTAATAATCTTTTATTTAGTTTTGTTTTTTTGCTCGAGGACGAACAAAAGATAGGTGTGGGGGTGTAATCATACACATATTTTGCATTCTTTTCATTACACTCCTACATTTATCGTGTAATAAATCTACTAATTTCTTTATCTTAAATGTCTATTTTTAGAAGATAATAATGAAGAGAAAGAGAATTAAATTAAATAAATACCAGTTAAAATTAGATTTAACTAGATCTATTTGGTTAGCTGAGGATGGTCACAGATCTAGTTAGAACAAATCAAGGATTGGGATAAATGTTCAGCTGAAGATCAGAGCAACTCAGAAAAATAACACCAAATGGAAACCAGTAAAATTCAGATTTCTATAAATCCATTTTGGTTAGCTAAAGATCAACCGAGAATAATATCAAATACAGAGGGATAAATGGAAGAGAGAGATCAACGGATGAGATGAAGCAAGTTTGACTCGGATTCTGTCTGGATACATTTTAGTATTTGAATCATAACTTTCGCTACCGAATCTCACATCTAATGATTCAAGATGATCCAGAAAGATGATTTAAAGGTACAACTCTTAAGTTGATCACTATTTCTAATTCTATCATTTGATAAGTGATATTAAGTAATCAACACGTCAACAAGCTGCAGATCTGAACTGAATATCCACATCAAATCAAGTTTGGAGATAAGGAAAAGATTCAAATTTAGAAATACCTAGCTTTTCCTATCTTCATAATCCTCTAACCTCTGCATTTCTCCTATAAATACCTACAATCTAAAAGGCAAAAGGGAAGGACCAAGCAGAGAATAGAACTTAGGCTAATTTGTAGTTTGTAACTTAGGATTTTATTTTCTTTCATATAATTTTTGTTTTATTTATGTAACTGAGAGGAGAGGATACTTTCATGGAGGAATGAGAGCAAGCTTGTATTGAAGGTGACACCAGTGTAAGTAATCTTTTCTTCTATTTTTATTTGAATCGAATCGAGGTTTTCTTTTCTTTTCTATTCTTGTTTTTGTTCGCTTTCCTGTTTGTGTTTGTGGATCCAAATGAAATCGATAGCCTCGAAGTTGCCTTCTCCTTGCAAGTGCAGTTGGTGGCTTATGGTGATGGACATCCATTTCTATGGTAGTATAGCTCGTCCCTTCATTTCATAGTGTAAATCGGGAATGGGGAAGATCTTATCTGCCATGCTTTACTCGCCTTCAAAGAAAGTTACATCGTCGATACGGTTGAAAGGTAAACAGGCTCCGAAGAGGTAAGTATATTTTTTAGGTTTTAGTTTTTCTTTCTTTTCTTGTAACTTTTAGTATAGATCACCAACATCATAATCACCCAAATCTCTTTCACTCTTTCATTTTCTTTGTACATATCACTTCTATTTTCTCCATCTCCTTATTCTTCCACTTCTTCCTAACTTGACTTTAACTCCATTTTTCATTTTCCTTTTAAAGAACTAAAAGAAGCATTTTTAACCATTAATTGTAGCATAAAAGAGAACTTGTTAAACAAGCTTCCATTGCTAGCCCTCCTTATGGATCACGACCCACATAGCCACTTGCTATAGCGGTAGTATTGAGTACTTGCACTCTTTATTCTTGTAGTTCTGAAATTCTGTATTTGTGTGCAGGTAAAACCTTAATCAGTATAAATGATACTACTTCCCTTTTTGTCAAACCAAATAATGAAGTCATATATCAAAACAGATGAAACCAAATTCTTTTACTAATTGTAAGTAAACAAGATTTTTAAGATACCAATTGTTACTAAACACTTGTAAGCAAACAAAATTTTGATCAAAATAATATGATACCAATTGTGAGGAAAAAGAAATTTTTTTAATATATCAAGAGATACCAATTGAAAATATCTTGTAAACTATGATACCAATTGGAAGATATATATTATAAAACTTGATACCAATTGTAAATATTAATACCAATTGAAGGTATTTGAAATGTTTGATACCAATAGAAAATGAAACATTTGTAAATTTTGATACCAATGAAAGTAAAGTATTTTATATTTTGATACCAATTGAAATACATGATAAATTTTGATACCAAATAAGAGGTAAAATATTTGTGATACTAATTGAAATTGAAACCCAATTAGAAATCAAAACATATTGATACCAATTGAAGTATATTGTAAATGTTGATATCAACAAAAATACAAATTGAAAATAATGCATAAGCTTATTAAAATACCAAATGAGATACCAATTGAAATTAAGATTTAAATCAAGCTTAGCATAAACATGTAATTTGTTCTTTAAACATGTAATTATAATGTAAATCAAGCACAATCAAATCATATATATGTATGAAAATAGAAATACCAATAGAAATTGATATTATTTGAATTGTGAAGCATACATATATAAAAAAAATATGAATATATACAAAAAAATATCAATTGTGATACCAATTGAAAATATGATGAGAATCAAGTATATAACTCATAAAAATCCACCCTTTTCATGCACATGATAAAAGATATTTAATTTGAGCATATAAGGCATGGTCGCCCATCCATCCGTCCTTCATGGTAGGGGTTTTCAAAAATAGGATTAAAGATAATTTTTACATATTTGAAAAACTCTACCAAATTGAAGAATAACACAACTAGTTTTATGATAATCTTGAAAACTAGTATGAAATCCTTCAAATAAGGAATAAAACAATGATTTATCTATGAAAAATATGAAAATTACACAATTATCAACACTCAAAATCAATTAAGCACATATATGACTCATGAAAACAAATCATGAGAAAACATCAAGTAATGTGAGTGTACAAGTATTATGTGAAAAGAATAATCATAGAATTTTGTAATAAAGCCCGTATGAAATTCCTTTAAAAACATGAAAATTTAATTTTCATCAAAACAATACTACCTCCAAGGCATATGTATGTTTTGTTAAAACTAAAAGTATACACACATACCCAAACACAATTGAGTTTATAAAGAGATTTTGCATGAAAGGCAAATGACTCAAGGGTATACATGTATATTCAATAGTTTTGGCAAAGTTAACATATACTTGAAGCTAAAATACATCATCATGAAAAACATATCCAAAAATAGGGAATACAAGTCAACATGCATGAATCATCAAAACTAGGCTATATTAGTATATCTAATGGGTACAAATGAGCAATCAAGCATAAACATATAATAATCAATTTGTGGCTCAATAGTTGTACAAGTATTGACACAAGTTTTAATGAAAACTACATCTTAAAAACATAAAACGAAAAACATAAGCCAATATGATCATTATGTAAATACACATGTCTTATATCTATGATATAAACAATAGCTAAATAAGTGTGAGAACATAAAAATATAGATCCATATGAACATGGGTGTATCTCAAATACTATGCATATATGTCATAGGTCTAATTATCATGGCATTTAATATACTAATCATGAAAAACTAAAACATGCTAAAAATCAATTATGAAAGCATGAAACATAAATAGTTTAGAGATAGTTACCAAAAATAATAGGGTTTATCTCTAGTTCTCCAAATCATGGTGATCTTGCCACCAAACTCCCCTTGAAAGTGATGCATCCAAAATAGTCACAATTAAGCTCGGAATGCATTCACCTCAAGGCACCAATATCTCTCACGTCTTGTGAGAGCCCACACCTACATTAAATAAAATAGGAGTGATTTTTGTACCCAAACTCTATTGGGTCCATGGGGGTTAGCACCTTTCCTAACCCAAACAAATCTATTTGCAAAATTTGAATCATTTAATCTATCATAACAAAATTTTGCAAGGTGGCCCTTACGTCCACAATGTGTACAAGTGTACACATGAGCATACATGGTGTTGTGTGTATGAACGTGGGAAGCATGTGTATGCCGTGGTTTGTGTGCATGCATATTTGAAACGTATTTCTTGCGAAACATGGATTCCAACCGTGTGTGGTTCATGGCACATTAGCTCAAAGTGGAGCCCAAACAGTCAACACTCTTATTTAATATATATCATTTTCAATGTTAGAAGAAGAGGTGCATGCAATAGATACACTAGGTGGTGAAGATATACTAGCATGACAAACATGAGAAGATAAATCATTTTTCAAAATTATATTTTCTTAGAAACCAAGTCCAATTCCTTTGAAATGGAAATAATTTTGCTTTACAAAGAATCATTTTCTTTTAAAACAAAAACAAGTTTTGAAGATAGAATCTCATTTTTCTTCAAAACTTCATCACAATTATTTTTGCCTTTTAAGATTTCATTTTCTTTTAGGGCAAGATCAAGTATGGATTTCAATGAATCCCTTTCATTTGAAATCTCTTTCCTTTCTTGCAAAGCCAAATCATGTTTTGAAACCAAATCCTTATTTTCTTTATTAAGTTCAAAACTTTTCTTTTTCAATATTTTATATTTTTCTAATAATTTTTCACAAATAATGGAAAGTTCTTCATTCAAAGCATCGGCGTCAACATGATCATCGCCGGAAGAACTAGCACTATCATCTAGTTGAGTTTTTAAATTTACCTCAAGGGAGTCATTCCCTTGGATCATGTAGCAATGTTGTTCGGATTCATCCTCACTAGATTCCTTCTCCTCAATGTTTTGCATTTGAAGCTTTGGAGAAGTCAAGGTGTTCCACACTACAAAGGCGGAATCACAATGAGAAACCATACACAAATATTCTTTGTTAAGTGTGCTCCTAAGTGCCTCAAGCGCTTGTACATTGACCTCTATATGCTTGCTATTACCAAGATAGGATTTCTTGGTAGCGGCAAGGAAAACATGCAAACCTAGGGTTTTAGGTACATACTCATCCTAAATTTCTACATGTCAATGTTGGAAACATCATACATGGGAGGGGTCAAGAAATCCATGAGTGTGTGTAAACAAGTATGTGTGCAAAAGCAAATAATAGATTAGCTAAGCAAGATCTCACTTCTAGGTTGTTAAACCTAATATCAGGAGCGTAGGCACTGATACCAATTGAAATTACTCCTAAAGGGGGGTGAATAAGTATAAGGCTAATCTAATGACAAATAATGCGGAATTAGAAATAAATTGTAACACACTTAGTGTAACCAAAGAGTGTAGCCAAATTCCTGGTGAAGGGCTCTTGACTATCTCCTCTAGATTCCTCTAAATAAGAGTTGAGGTGCTATGTAAAGCTCTCTTGGCTCAACACAAGTATGGCACACAATCAAGCCCAAGCATATATATGAAATGAACAATATGATGCAATGCACAATATAAGAGAGAGAGTTTAGAGATAGTGGATCAATCACAAATACTGAGACACGTTTTGAGGTTCGAGCACCCAGCTCTACGTCCCCGCCTTCACACAGAAGGATTTCCACTAACTCGTCCACACTGGACTTCTCACACAGGGAAGCTCCACTGAGGATTTGGTAATACAAACTAGGAGTAAACAACTCCTCTCTTAACTAATACAACCTCTCACTAGAGGCAAGGCACAACACAAATCACCTCTGCACTTAGAGGGATGGGCACTTAGGCAAACAACAATCAACCTCTCACTAGAGGGATTAGGCTCAAAGCCAACACCAACAACAATCACCTTACACTTGAGGGATTCCAACTCAATCTCCACAATCATCTCTCACTAGAGGGATAAAAAAATCACTTTCACAATCACCTCTCACTAGCAGGATATCAACACAATCACCTCTCACTAGAGGGATATCACAAAGTATGGATGGATTACAACTCTTGGTGGTATCAACAACCACAAACTAATTTTCTCACAAAATAGATCCTAATAGATAGGATAGATAGATAGCTCAAGTGTGAGAAAAACAAAGAGTTTGAAAATTAAAATCACAAAGAAAAACTCTTAGGAAAACTTCTAGAATAGCTATAGAAATGAAGATCAAAAACTAATCCCAAAGACTTCTCCTTTTCTTGAATTTTTCAACCTTTTAAAAACAAATAAAGAATAAATCTTTTGGCACAAAAACACTTCTGAAAACTTATTAAAAGATAGAAAATTTTGCGCTTGAAATTCTTGTTAAAATCAGCCATGGAATGGGGTATTTATAAACCCAAACCAAATCTGCCCGTTGGCAGCAGTAAAGGGCATTTTTGCCCTTCCGGTCGACTGGCCGGTCGACCGGCGCAATGGTCATTTTTATGACCGTTGTGCCTCCAGTCGACCGCCCGGTCGACCGGGCCTAGATCCAGAGAGCAACGGCTCTCTGGCCAGTTGACCGCACGATCGACCGGAGCTTGATACAGAGAGCAGCAGCTCTCTGCCGGTCGACCGCCCGGTCGACCAGGGCTCTTGTCGGTCGACCGCCCGGTTGACTGACCCACCAGCCTAGGTAGCATGCACGTCTGTGCACGTCGGTCGATCGGAGCTGGTCGACCGACTTCTACTACAGTCGACCAGACTGGTCGACCGGCAGATAGCAGGTCAGACATTTTTAGGGATTAAAAACTTGGGTTTTTGACTTTAATTAAATCCATAAAATTACATAAATTTCACAAAAATCAGTTCTTATTAGATCTTTGAAATACAAACATGTGTGATAAAATTTCAACACATATTATAAACAATTTGAACTATTTTTGTGTTCTTGAAATTTTGCCTTAAACAAAAATCCGTATTTTCTAAAACAAGGATTTTTGAAATGGAAAACTGTTTTCTCCAAAACTCATGCAAATACAAAACATGATATTGAAACAACTTTGAAGCATGTTGTATATGGATAGAATTCAATATACATGAAAGGTATTATATCTATGTTTTTGACTTGAAAAACAAGATTGGTTAAACCGAAAAACCAAACATGAACTATAAAACTTGTGTGTGTATTGTGAACTTGAGCATATCAACACTATCTACATTTAACACAAGATCTAAATCACTTAACAAAACAAACCGAGGTCTTTTTGTAGAACAACGTCTCCAAGTCGACTCGATCCAAACGCGATCCAACGAGCTTGACTCTAACCGAGTGCTAGATGCGATCTTGATGCGCGAGCTCTTGAATCACCATGTGTTAGCTCAAAAACTCCTTTGTTGAGGCTAATCACTTACTAATATCTTGATCAAATATCTGAAACTAAATATCACAAGATTTTTAGTAACATATAACTACATGAGTTAATCATCATCAAAACTAGAGTGAAGGGCCTCTGAGCCAACGAACTAAAGCGATGGGCCTTTGGGCCAACAGTAACATCTCGTGCAGGTAACTTCTTGGCCTTTGGGTCAGCCCACTTCACGAGCTACCCAATAGGATGTGGTAGCTGAGAGTGCGTTCAGATCGTCAGGTTTTTTTTGCTCCACCTGGTAGGTGAGCTTAGCGCTCAGCGCTCTATTAGTAACTCCGTCCAAACATAGTTATACTGTGAGCGATTGATGTATGTTATTGGGGCTTCATGATTGTGCCTTTACCTGCACACAAGAATAAAGAATTTAGAACTTTAAGAATAGAATGTGCAAGCTCTCAATGCTTATAGCAAGTGGCTATGCGGGTCGTGATCCACAAGGAGGGACTAGTGATGGAAGTTTTAGAAAGTTCTCTTTTAAGTTACAAACAAAGGTTAAAGATCTTCTTTTTGTTCTTAAAAGAAAGAGAAAATTAAGTTACAACTAAGTTAAAAAGAAAGTGGTAGATTGAGAAAGTGGAGAAAATAGAAAATGGATATATACAAAGAAATTGAAAAGAGTGATAAAAGAGTTGGGAGATTGTGGTATTGGTGATCTAAACTAAAATTAAAAGAAAAGAAAGTTAAAAACTAAAAAAACTTACTTATCTCTTCGGCGCCTGCTTACCTTTGACCTGTATCGACAATTTACCTTTGTTTGAAAACGAGCGAAGTATGACAAATAGGATCCTCTCCATTCCCGATTTACACTATGAAATGAAGGGGCAAGCTACACTATCATAGAAATGGATATCCATTACCATAAGGCATCAACGACACTTGCAAGGGCAAGGCAACTTCGAGGCTATCAGAGTCATTTGGATTCACAAACACAGAAAAGTGAAGCAAGCATGAACAAGAATAGAAAAGAAAAGAAAACTTCGATTCAATTCAAATAACAATGAAAGAAAAGATTACTTACACCGGTGTCGCCCTCAATACAAGCTTGTTCTCATTCCTCTATGAAAGTCTCCTCTCCTCTCAGTTACATAAAGAAAATAAAAATTACTTAAAAGAAAACTAAAAACCTAAGTTACAAACTACAAAATAGCCTAACTTCTACTCTCTGTTTCATCGTTTCATGTGGTCTCTGAAAACCCAGTATTTATAGGCAACAACCTAACGGGGAGTAGCATACGAAGAAAGGGAAGCAAACGCTACCCCAACTTCTCCAATAAAGCTGCGAAAATGCTATTTTTTCCGCATTTTCGCGGCAAGGGTGTGGCCAGATGGCCACACCCGGGGGGGTGGTACTTCCTGATTTCGCGATATGACTTTATCTGGTTCTAAATTTCCCGTTTCAGCTCTTAGATTTGACGAAATTACCTTTGATCTTTGGCTTTAACCAATTGATTTGTGAAGATTTATTTTAACCAATTTTCAAATGATTTTATCTTCTCTGATTTGCGTTGATCTGCCCTGATTTTCTGATTTCGAATTAATTTTGAATTAAATTAGAATTTTAATGGGCTTTTGAGCTCGTTTCTCTTCCCTCTCCTTTAGCAATGGGCCTGCATATAATTTAGACAATAAATAGGATTAAAAATAGAGTTTATTATGTAATAAGTATGAGAATGTGACAATAAATATGCAGATTCAGCAACCGATCATACCCCCATACCTATCTTTTGCTTGTCCTCGAGCAAAATAACAAAACTAAACCAAAGATTATTAGACCACTTTCGTAGGTTACGCGATTGCACTGAGCGTGTGTAACAAGTCGTTAAACCTCTAAGTTCCCCATAGAGGACGAGTTTTGTCTCGTAAGAATTTTCAGTGGATTATACCCATAAAATCCATAAAGAAAGAGAAACAAAGTTTTAGTATTTTGAAAATACATTTTGAAAGAGAAAAATATTTGAAGTACTATTGTAAGAATTAAGTAATCTATAAGTTATAGGAAAACTGAATTTTTCATTCTTAAGCTTAGTCTTAATTCAAAAACTTGTTATCAATCAAGGCATGGACTCGAACTGTATTTCTTATCTAATCTATTATTTTACCCTAAGTCATACGCACCTTTGTGACTGTGAAATTTTAACTCGGGGTTCTTTAACTCTAACTCCTATGCATTATTATTTTTTCTCTTTTATTATTATTTTTATTTTTTGGTGATATTATTCCTTAGTTCTATTAGGCTTTCTAATCAGCTTATGTAACAACTTTTAATCGGTGACTCCCAAAGCAAACGGTCTTAAGGCACCGGGTGAGAAAACACCCTAAGGACTTAAGGACTCGAGCAAATAAGGTTACAAAACTAAGGATTTTATTATATGAACCGCCTTTAGGCGTGAATATTTATGCTTTATGTGGCACAAATACCCAACTTAATCATAAGATTATATATATATATTTCATTTTATTTTTTCTTTTTTTTTAAATAAGGCATAAGAATCTTTGTTTTTGAACCCTAAGTGTATAAGTGTAAAAAGCATGCATAAATCATCAAGGTAAAAATCTAGACTAAATTACTTTTTCAGATTTTTTTCCTAACCTTGGGAAATCAAACAAATAATCTTATTTTGACCAAGTATAAGAAATCTTAATTATGATTCTCCTATTTCTAAAAATTGACTTAATTTCTTATAAAGAATATGTCAAAATATTGTTCTATTTTCAAAAAGTTTTAAAAGTAAAGAAAATGTTAATAAATTTTTTATAATAAAATGAAAACCAAAGTCATGTTAGAACTCTCCCCTACACCTATCTCATGCATTGTCCTCAATGTATGAATTAATGCATAGATGTATGAAAAGAAGAAAGGCAAGGAAAAAATATTACCTTATGGTGGTGGCTCCGATGGTGGTCTAATTGGGTCAAGCGTTGCTATCCAATCAAGATAATGTGGTGGTTCACGGAACCCACCTTTATTGCTCTCTTTTCTATTTACATATTTACAGTCCCTAATATGAATAGGGTCAAAAAGATCCTATCGTGAAACTTACTCCCTTTACATGACCAGTCCTGAAAAATCATCACGGAGTCATCATGGTCTACACCTATGTCCAACAAAAGAATGTGATTTGGTGGAATGGTTGACTTGGGTTCAAGAATGATAGTTTCAGGAACCAATACTAACTCGAAAAATTAACTTTGGGTTCGAGAGTTAGTTTTGGTTCAAGAGTTGAGTCTAAATCAAAGAATTGAAATTCACATTCTTTTTTCATCAATGGAATGTGACTATCCAAAATTGGTGATTCCATTTCTAGATCTATGGGTACGGGAATAAATGTTTGCCTGAGAAATTGGTCCAAATTGGGTAAGAATACTGGAGTCAACATAAATTCGAAGATGGAAACTGAATCACAAAGTTGGGGATCGAGTTCACATTCATAATCAAGTTCAATCTCATTAAAAAATAAACTTGCCAATTCATCTATGGGTTGATATTGGTCAAGTTTAAAGTTTTATGGTAAAATTGAATCTTGTTCAAAGGCTTTAAGATACCATAATTCCTGGTTTTCATTATTATGGCTAGAAGTATCGGGAATAGTCAAAGATTAGGTAGGGAAAGTTTTCTTATTCCTGCGCATGTTTTCCAATCTATTAAGTCTTGCTTCTATCATAATGAGTGGATCATTTTGGAATTGAATTATGAATTCCATACTCTTTTCTAAGTTGGCATGTTCTTCTTGAAACATAGAGTAAGGATCTGTGACTTGAAAATTTTGACGGGATTTTGAGTCTTTTAGAATCTGAATTTGTCGCTCAAGCTCGTCTAAGGCTTCCATCCTCTTTTCCTAGTCAATTGATTCTTCTAATGGTTGTTCGGGAGGAGTTTATGAAGCTGAATGTTAATAAGGTGGTTGACAATATGACTCCGGTGAGTTGTATCACCATTGACTCTGTGAAGAGTAGTGATGATTATTCTAGTCTTGTTCATAGTATTAGAACTGGGCATGTATTAGTTCAGATAAGACCAATCCGGCACACTAGGTTGGTTTAAGTATGATATGCCGAGTTGGTAATATCTGAAAAAGAGGTCGGGGTGTAACATGGATTACCATTAAAACTGAAAAAATTATTGTTATATGCCATATCACACAAAGAAATGTCAAAATCAAACAAAGAATACAAAAAAAAAAAATCTAACCTAAGTTATGGTAAACCTTAGACCTAGACGACTCCTAACTGGTTAGACTGTCCACAGGAGATATATTGCAGAATCTGACCACAAGTTAATCGTCCAGGTGGGGCAAGATCAGTGGGAGATATCTAGACCTAAGCAACGGGCCTAACTTTACCAAACCACCAACCTTCGGGGTTTCGCCCCTCAATCCTCAACCTTAGACACTGATTTGGCAAGAGTCAAATTCAAATCAACTTTCCACTTAACTCAGTCTCTTATATGAGTCCGAGATATCCCTAGGGCCAACGTCTACTCGGTTTTAATTAGGATTGAGTTAGTGAGTGAGGAGATTTTTTATGAGCTAAGGGAGTGTAATGACTTCCCCACCTTATCTTATTTATAAGACAAGACCTTAAATCAATTTAGTGCAATGTGTACATGAAAAGCAACACTTAAGCAATGTAAACAATCCAAAAGTGTTCCTATACTACATGCTATGCACTCGTACCTTTGCTTCAGCACTCTTCAGCAGTAATGTAAAATGTAAACAAATTAGACACGTGTCTAAATATAAGTTTAAACCATTTTTAGCATTTAACAAAAATCATTTTTCTATTGAGGTTAGAAAGTATGTATAGTGAGACAAATAAGAAAACAAATAGCTACAGAAATTTAGTTTTGCAATTCAGCCAACCTATGAAATACAGGTTAGTAATTCACTCAGATTGCTACTGGAATGTAGCAAATCTAAGGGTTTCTGGGCTCTGCATTCTTGAGCAGAGTCCAAAGCCACTTATATGTCCAATGCAGTAAATATTTCCTTGATATTTATCCCTACATACCAAGAACAAAGAAGAAAGTTATCAAATAATGTAAATCTAAAAAGAGAATACTTACCGTCCCTCCCCGACAATGGCGCTTGATTGAGATTTTACCTACACACAAGAATACAAAATTTAGAACTTTAAGAATAGAATGTGTAAGTTCTTAATGCTACTGCTATAGCAAGTGGCTATACGGGTCGTGATCCACAAGGAGGGACTAGCAATGGAAGCTTTTTAGGAAGTTCTCTTTTAAGTTACAAACAATGATTAAGATCTTCTTTTTGTTCTTAAAAAGAAAGAGAAAATTAAGTTACAGCTAAAGAGAAAATTATGTTACAGCTAAGTTAAAAAGAAAGTGGTAGATTGAAAAGGTGGAGAAAATAAAAAATGGACGTATACAAAGAAATTGAAAAGAGTGATAAAAGTGTTGGGAGATTGTGGTGTTGGTGATCTAAGCTAAAATTAAAAAAAAAGTTAAAACCTAAAACAACTTACTTTCCTCTTCGGCGCCTGTTTACCTTTGACCCGTATCGATGATGTACCTTTGTTTGAAGGTGAGCGAAGTATGACAAATAGGATCTTCCTTATTCCCGATTTACACTATGAAATGAAAGGGCAAGCTACACTGCCATAGAAATGGATATCCATCACCATAAGCCATCAACGGCATTTGCAAGGGCAAGGCAACTTCGAGGCTATCGGAGTCATTTGGATTCACAAACACAGAAGAGGGAAGCAAACAAAAACAAGAATTGAAAAGAAAAGAAAACTTCGATTCGATTCAAATAATAATGAAGGAAAAGATTACTTACACCGGTGTCATCCTCAGTACAAGCTTGTTCTTATTCCTCCATGAAAGTCTCCTTTCCTCTCAGTTATATAAAGAAAATAAAAATTACATAAAAGAAAACTAAAAACCTAAGTTATAAACTACATAATAGCCTAATTTTTACTCTCTACTTCATCGTTTCCTGTGGTCTCTGAAAACACTATATTTATAAGCAAAAGCCTAACAGGAAGGGCGTACGAAGAAAGGGGGAGCAAACGCTCCTCCAATTACCCCAATAAAGTCACGAAAACACAGTTTTTTTCGTGTTTCTGCGGTAAGGATGTGGGAAGGTGGCCACATCCAGGGGGTAGTACTCTCTGCTTTCGCGATATGACTTTATCTGGTTCTGAAATTTTCGTTTCAGCTCCTGGATTTGACGAATCTACCTTTGATCTTTGACTTTAACCAATTAATTTGTGAAGATTCTTTTAACCAGTTTTCAACCAATTTTATCTTCTCTGATTTGCCTTAATCTGCCCTGATTTTTGATTTCAAATTAATTCTGAATTAAATCAGAATTTTGATGGGCTTTTGGGCTCGTTTCTCTTCCCCCTCCTTTAGCAATGGGCCTGCATATAATTTAGACAATAAATAGGATTAACAAATAGAGTTTATTATATAATAAGTATGAGAATGTGATAATAAATATGCAGATTCAGTGACTGATCACTTCGCCACGAGCGGTAACTACGCTGAGTGTGATAGCATCCTATGCTGTGCACTAGCTTTGCTCCAGCCTTGCTTAGCTCCGTTTGATTGTTCGCTTGTCTGCTTGCTTACTTTATTCCTGCCTTGCTCAGCCTTCGAGTTTTACTACTCTACTGATAGCCTAGTTATTACTTGTTATATGCGTGTGCTTGGTACTAACACCTCTTCTGGTACCTACTATGCCTTTGGGCCTATTAGCCCTATGGGCTCTTGATTGAGGCACAACCTGCACAAAAAAATACGGAATTTCAGATTTAGAATGAAGATGTGCAAGTGCTCAATTCTTACCGCTATAGCAAGTAGCTATGCGGGTCGTGATCCACAAGGAGGGTTAGCGATAGAAGCGTTCACAGTTCTTTATTGAAATCTTTATGAAAACAAAACGAAAGTTCTTCTTTGTTTAAAGAAATGAAAATGAAAAAGAAAGTTATGTTAAAGTTAGAAAGAAAATGAGAGATGAAGAAGGTGGAGAGAAATGGAGAATGACTATTTACAAAGAAAGGGGAAAGAAAGTGACTATGTACAAATGAGTCGAAAAAGAAAGATTTGGAAGAGGTGGTGATCTATACTAAAGAAATAAAAGAAAAGAAAGAAAGAAGAGTGAAGAAGACTTACCTAGTTTGATTGATGACTTACTTGGAAACCTTTGCATGTTCTACCTTTGCTTCGGAGGCGTTCAACGCATAGATCATAGGCTCGAGCTCAGTCCCCGTTCGCATTATATCATCAAGCGGGGCAAGCATGAAGTGATGCAGATCTTGAGGAGGAGAACGTCTTCATGAACTATCGTTGGCACTCACGCAACATCGTTATAATTGTGCTTTGGAATTCACTTGCATTCTCATCAAAAACAAACGAGGTAAAGTAGAAAGATGAAGAAGAAAGCAAAAGAAAAGGAAAGTAAAGATATGAACATAAACAAATGTTTACCTTTATTGCTTGAAACAATGGAAGAAAGGAGGAGGGTACATCGTGTCACTCGCAACATATGCCTCTCTCTCTTACTTACATGAATCATCATCTAACCTAAGCTTACATACAAGTTACATAAAAAGAAAAGAAAAACCTAAACTACAAAGAATGAAAACTAGGTTAAATCCTATCTCTGCATGGTCGTCCCATTTGCTCAGCTGAAAGCAGTATTTATAGGCAAAACCCTAACCTCCAAGATCCCGGGGAGATCGGGGGAGCAAACGCGCCCCTAACTCCACAACCAAGCCGCGGAAACGCGGCTTTGGCCGCGTTTCCGCGGCCAGGGTGTGGCCAGGTGGCCACACCTTGTTGGTGGGTTTCCCTGGTTTGACTTTCTGCTTTTATCTTCAGTTGGTTTCTTCGTTTGAGTCAAGTATTGTAACAAAATGGCCTTGGATTCTTGGCTTTAACCGATCGATTATGAGAGGATTCTTCTCAACCGGTTTTCAACCTCTTGATTTTGCCCTGATTCAGTGAGTGCGAATTAATTCTGATTTAATTCAGAATTTTGGTGGGCTTTGGGCTCATTTCTCTTCATCTCTTTAAAGAATGGGCCTGCAAATAAATTAAACAATTAATTAGGACAATGCAGCTTTTATTCTATAATAAGTATGGAAATATGATATTAAATATGCAACATTAGCAACTAATCACAGCCCCATACCTATCTTTTGCTCGTCCTCGAGCAAAACAACTAAACTTATACTAAGGATTATTAGACCACTTTCGCAGGTCACGCGATTGCACTAAGCATGTGCAACAAGCCGTTAAACCTCTAAGTTTCCCCTAGAGGACGAGTTTTGTCTCGTGAGGGTTTTCAGTGGATTGCACCCACAAAATCCATAAAGAAAGGGAAATAAAGAGTTAGTATTTTCGAAAAGCATTTTGAAAGAGAAAAATATTTGAAATATAATTGTAAGATCTAAGCAATCTATAAGTTACAGGAAAACAAAATTTTTCATTCCTGAACTTAGTCTCTATTCAAAAATTTGTTATCAATTAAAGTAAGGAGTCAAATTGTACTTCTCATCTACTCTATTACTTTACCCTAAGTCATATGCACCTTGTGACTGTGAAAATTTTGACGAAGGGTTCATTAACTCTAACTCTTATGCCTTATTTATTTATATATATATATATTTTTGTGGTATTATTCCTTAGTTCTATTAGGCTTTCTAATCTGCCCATGTAACGAGCCTCTAATCGATGACTCCTAAACCAAACGGTCTTAGGGCACCGGGTGAGAAAACACCCCAAGGACTTAAGGACTCGAGCAAATAAGGCCACAAACTAAGGATTTTATTATATGAACCTCTTTTAGGCGTGAATACTTATGCTTTATTAGGCACAAATACCCAGCTTAATCAGAAGATTTATATATATATATATATTTTCTTTTCAAACTTATCTAATCATCTTTCGCATAAATACTAAGGCTTACTTAGGCTAAAGCACTAGCTCATCAATAATTAGATTTGTTTATTTTTTCCCTTTTTTTTATAAGGCATAAGAATTTTTGTTTTTGAACCCTAAGTGTGTAAGTGTATGAAGTGTGCATATTTCATCAAGATAAAGATCAAGACTAAATTACTTTGACAAATTATCTTCCTAACCCTAAACATCAAACAATTAATCTTATTTTGACCAAGTATAAGAAATCCTAATTTGGATTTTCCTATTCCTTAAATTGACTTATTTTCTTACAAAAATAAGTCAAAATATTGTTTCTATTTTTCAAAAAATTTTTAATAAAAGAAAAACCTAAGTTATGTTAGAACCCTCCCCCACACCTATCTCTTGCATTGTCCTCAATGTATGAATTAATGCATAGATGCATGAAAAAGAAGAAAGGAAGGAAAATGTTACCTTAAGGTGGTGGTTCCAGTGGTGGTCTAATTGGTCCAAGAAATGCGGCCCAATAGACTTTTTGTGGAGTTCGGAGGAACCCCAGAAATTACTTTAATATAACCCACTAAAAAGATGTGTCCATAAAGGATTTTTATTAAGCATTTGACCCCATCTAATTTCCAAATTTCATAATTAATTTCGGAGTCAAATTTGTCAACCACCTTGTCCCAAAATGGAGTATGAAATAATAGAATGATTGACTTGGACTCAGGAAGTATAGGAACTAATACCGACTCAGGAAGGTGACTTAAGTCAAGTAAAGGTTCAGGAGTCGAAGTAGGTTCAGGAATTGGGTCCAAGTCAAGAAGTTGAACCTCAAGTCCACATTTATTTTCCAACAATAGAATGCGACTTAATATTGGTGATTCAAGTTCAAGAATGATAGGTGGGGGAATCAAAACTGACTCTGAAATATTACTCAAGCTTGGTAACAAAACAGGAGTCAATATTGATTCAGAAAGTTGAACTGGATCACAGATTTGAGAATCTAGGTCACATATCTCATTGAGTTCAATATCAAAAAATTGAGAACTTGCCAATTTGTCAATAGGATTTTCAAAATTGTATAATTGGTCAAGTTCAATATGATCCTCAAAGATGGGTGATTCAATTTCATGATGAATAGGCACAGGATCCAACATTTACTCGGGGAAAAGATTGAAATCAGGTGAAGATACCGGAGTCATAATCGAATCAGGAAGTAGAATTGAATCACTAAGTTGGGATTCAGGATCATAGTCATTCTCAAGTTCTATTTCAGGAAAGGAATAATTTGCTAAACTGTCAATATCTTTTTCAAAATTTGTAGTTTGGGCAAGTTCAAAGGGTTGTTCTGAAATGGAATCTTGATTTCCAAAACTACATGACTCTTCGGCTTTAAGAGAATGGTTAGTGACATCAGAACTGGTCAAACGGGGAGAACGTAGAGATTCGACCATCATATCTATGTCATGATTACGAGCATTTTGAGCCTGAGTCATGGCTTCAAGCATCCTTTCATAGTTGATGGGTTCATTATTTTGTTGAAAAGATGAAGTGTTGTCTTGGAATTTGTAGTGAAATTGTGAGTCCATCAGATTTTAGGATTTGTGTTTGGACTCACGTATACTCATTTCCAAAATTGATAGTTTTCTATTTTGGACTGGTGGATCTGAGTATGGATCTTGAAAATATTGTGGACTAGGTGGAGAAGGAGGACAATTTGGTTGAAAATTGGACTCGGGGTAGGTGAATCCCCACTGACTCTGTGAAGAGTTGAAATCGTTATGAAAATTATAGTCATACGATAGGGAACATGGGTTATATTGATTCGGATAAGACCAATCCGGCACACTAGGTTGGTTAACGTCATGATATGCCGGGTTGGTAATATCCGAAAAAGAGTTTGACGTGTAATATGGATTATTATTGAAGTTGAAAAAATTGTTATTATAGGCCATATCACACAATGGAATACAAACAAAAAGAAAGAAAAACACAAACAAATAAACAAACAAAAAAGAAAAAAATTCTAGGCTAAGTTAGGGTAGACCTATGACCTAGACGACTCCTAACTGGTTAGACTGTCCACGGGAGGTCCAATGCAGACTTTGACCACAAGCTAATCAGCCAAGTCAGGGCAAGGTTGGTGGGAGGTTTTCCGTCAAAGATGTTCCTTAATTAAATAACCACCAACCTTCGGGCTTTCGGCCCTTAATCCTTTCCTAGACACTGATTTGCAAGAGTCAAATTCCAACACTTTTCCCCTTTAGGATAATCTCCTAATTGAGTCCGAGATGTCCCTAGGGCCAACGTCTACTCATTTTTAGTTAGGCTTGGGTTAGTGAGTGCTTGGAATCTGATTTTTGGGCTAAGGAAAGGTGATTAAATCCCCACCTTATCTTGTTAAATGGTGGTGCCCTTAAGATTAGTTTGTGCAAGTGTACAAGATATGGAAATAAGATTCACTCAAAGCGATGTAAATCAACCAAGAGATAGTCTTATTCTAGATGCAATGTGTACGTACCTTACTCCGGCACTCTTCAACAGTAAAAATAATGAATTGAAAAGATATGTGCCTAAAATGCAAACGTCTAACCAATTTTTTATCTTTTCAACAAATGTTTTACTGTTGATTATTAGTAGGCTTATGTGATGGCATATAAGAAAAAGTAAAGTTGCAGAAAACTAGAATTTGCAAAGCAAGAAGCCCTGCAAAAAGACAATTAGTAGTCAACTCCTTTTTGTCGCGGATCCGCGGCTTTGGCTGCGAAAACGCGGTAAAGCAGAGGGCACTTGGTCTCTGCTTTCTAGAGCAGAGGCCCAAGGCCACTTATATGTTATTGCAACTTTAATTTCCTACTTTGCTTGCCCTGTAACCTGCAACAGAGAAAAAAATTCGTTTTAGTTCTAAAAAAATTTTCAATAAAAATCAGATTTCAATAAAAACATTACCCTCCCCGGCAACGGCGCCAAAATTTGATTGAGGCACAACCTGCACAAAAAATACGGAATTTCAGATTTAGAATAAAGATGTGCAAGTGCTCAATTCTTACCGCTATAGCAAGTGGCTATGCGGGTCGTGATCTACAAGGAGGGTTAGCGATAGAAGCGCTCACGGTTCTTTATTGAAATCTTTATGAAAACAAAACGAAAGTTCTTCTTTGTTTAAAGAAATGAAAATGAAAAAGAAAGTTATGTTAAAGTTAGAAAGAAAATGAGAGATGAAGAAGGTGAAGAGAAATGGAGAATGACTATTTACAAAGAAAGGGGAAAGAAAGTGACTATGTACAAATGAGTCGAAAAAGAAAGATTTGGAAGAGGTGGTGATCTATACTAAAGAAATAAAAGAAAAGAAAGAAAGAAGAGTGAAGAAGACTTACCTAGTTTGATTGATGACTTACTTGAAAACCTTTGCATGTTCTACCTTTGCTTCGGAGGCGTTCAACGCATAGATCATAGGCTCGAGCTCAGTCCCCGTTCGCATTATATCATCAAGCGGGGCAAGCATAAAGTGATGCGGATCTTGAGGAGGAGAACGTCTTCATGAACTATCGATGGCACTCACGCAACATCGTTATACTTGTGCTTTGGAATTCACTTGCATTCTCATCAAAAACAAACGAGGTAAAGTAGAAAGAGGAAGAAGAAAGCAAAAGAAAAGGAAAGTAAAGATATGAACATAAACAAATGTTTACCTTTATTGCTTGAAACAATGGAAGAAAGGAGGAGGGTACATTGGTGTCACTCTCAACATATGCTCTCTCTCTTACTTACATGAATCATCATCTAACCTAAGCTTACATACAAGTTACATAAAAAGAAAAGAAAAACCTAAACTACAAAGAATGAAAACTAGGCTAAATCCTATCTCTGCATGGTCGTCTCATTTTGCTCAGCTGAAAGCAGTATTTATAGGCAAAACCCTACCTCCAAGATCCCGGGGAGATCGGGGGAGCAAACGCTCCCCCTAACTCCACAACCAAGCCACGAAAACGCGGCTTTGGCCGCGTTTCCGCGGCCAGGGTGTGGCAAGGTGGCCACACCCTGTTGGTGGGTCTCCCTGGTTTGACTTTCTGCTTTTATCTTCAGTTGGTTTCTTCGTTTGAGTCTAGTATTGTGACGAAATGGCCTTGGATTCTTGCTTTAACCGATCAATTCTGAGAGGATTCTTCTCAACCGGTTTTCAACCTCTTGATTTTGCCCTGATTCAGTGAGTGCGAATTAATTCTAATTTAATTCAGAATTTTGGTGGGCTTTGGCTCATTCTCTTCATCTCTTTAAAGAATGGGCCTGCAAATAAATTAAACAATTAATTAGGACAGTGCAGCTTTTATTCTATAATAAGTATGGAAATATGATATTAAATATGCAACATTAGCAGCTAATCAGCTTTCGCCCACTTTCTCGAAAGAGGAGTGCTCTTAGACCGTAAGGTCTCTTAACTACGCTTGGTAGGCGGACCTAATGCTCAGCACTTTGTCGCTAACTTTATTCAAGCATAGTTACGCCATGAGTGCAGCTTCGCCACGCGCGATAGTATAGCATTCATACACTCTATCGCATGCGTTTATCCGTGCCGCGAGCAATAACCACGCCGAACGTGAGGGCGTCTAGTGTTGTACATTAGCTTCGCTCTAACTTACTGAGCTTCTTCATTCGGATGTACGCATGCTTGCATGCCCGATTGCCTACTTGATAATTCAACTATTATTCTTTCCTTGGCGAATGTGAAGTGTTTGAAACCTGTACTTATACTGTTTTTGTAACCCTTGGTTCCCTATGTACGTGTGTTAATACTAGTATCTGATACCCAATTTAATCATCTTGGTAGCCATATTGAGGTCATTTCAGCTCATGATATTATTTTCCAATATTTTAAATTTTTTGGATTTTTTTTGAATTATTGGAGAAGAATCTCAATTCGGGATCAATCGGTGTCACAGACTGACTCTGAGATTTTTAATTAACAATTGGGGATGAATTTAGGGATCCAACTTCACAAATTGTTCAGGATGACATCTTCTATTTTTGAGAACTTTTGAGGATTTTTCTGAATTAATAGGAGTTTAATCTAATATACTAATAATTAAATACTAATTTATATAAAAAATGCCATTAAATAAAAATAAAATAAAAATATAAAAAAGAAAACCTTTATATTTTTGAGTCCAACAATTTCAAAACTCTAAATACTCATCAAGGCATTTAATTCATCAACCACGATGCCTTCATGTGTTTTGAGACAAAAAGCTAGCCATTAATATTTAACCATCATTAAACTTCACCCTTTAGTCTTGCCAACAAAATAAAACCAAACCTTATTTTATTGTGTGATCTATTTTGAACCCGTGCCCCTCTCCCCAACATCCTCACACCTCCATCATTATGCCACATTGGCGTGTGGTAGGGAAAACACACACATTATATTTGACTTTTGTAACTTCCTTCATTTTCCCATCACTTTCACCCACGTTCTTCCACCTGATCCCCTTTCCTCTCACTCACATCTCCCACTCTCTCCTCTCACTTGCTCTCTTTCCCCTCTCGATCATGTCTCTCTCTCTTCCCCCATTCTCGTACATACTCTCTCCCCTGTCTCTATATAAATGCTTCATGGCAGCGCCTCCAAGCCCTGCACCCTCTCCCCTTGGGTGGCAGTCCTCCCATCCACGCTCAAGCCCTACAGATCTAGCTCCTTGGCCATTGTCAGAGCACCGCCTCCATGCACCACATCCTCCTTGCTACCATTTTCACGCAACTCTCCCACTAGCCAAGTCCATCACCAAACCCATGGCCGTGACCTTGGCCGAGCATCCTTGCACCACTATTCCGTCTCCTCTACGCAAGCACGAACACCATTGTGGCACGCTCTGCCTCCATCATCTCCTCCTTGGACAGCATGCCCCTTTCCGTAAGTGTAACGCCCCGATCCTGGCGGATACGGAGACATTACTGCAACGTATATACGCAAGTCAGAAGTACCTTTACGTATATACGCTAAGCATCAGTACAGGCAAGAATCAGAGTACGGAAGCAAGTGGTGCATTATACATTCCAACACATGAGTACAATTACAAAGTTATCACCAGAGGTGATCCGATATTACATGAATATTACCTCACCTGATAGGCGCAAATGCGAGAATACAAGGAGATGTACAAGAGTGAATAGTATAAAAGGCACTCACGAGTTTACAAAAAGGAAAACTCGAGAGGCACACAGGGGGCCTGGAAGGATAGAGCTCTGAACGGTCTGCTGGAGATCCACGCTACCGCTGCGCCACTCTGATCAGCAACTGGGAGAATCCACTCGCTCCAAGCTCTGACATGCTCCAAGCTCCATGACCTGGACATGAGGATCCAGGGGAGTCAAATGATACTCCCCAGGCGAGTGGTGATACAAATGCCAAGTGGCGAGCAAGAATGAGTACATGTGACTGTGGAATAGAATATAAGTGGAAGAACAGGACATGAACAAGTATAATATCATAAAACCGGAAATCCGAATAAAGCTGATTATAAGCAAGATTGATTGTATAAGCTTAAGTCACGGTCCCATGAGACTAGTACCTCGAAGGAATAATCCAAACAAGGAAACCCTCATATATATACTTTTATCTCATGCCACCGTAATCTAAGCGTATAGAATCAAAGTCGCACAATAGTCATAACAGGAGTACATAACAGGAATCATAACAGGAGTCATAACAGGAATAACAGGAGTCACTGTATCACGACACATCATGCTATCATTTAGCGGCACAAACAGGAGAAAAGTAGCCCTTCAGATTCAAGAGGTGGCCCCCACAGATTCAAGAGGTGGCCCCCACAGATTCAAGAGGTGGCCCCCACCAGGTGCATGGTGTGGCACTTTGTTCCGTGTGGCACTTTGTTCCATGTGGCACTTTGTTCTGAGGGAATTGGATTCTAGAGGTGGCCCCCACAGATTCAAGAGGTGACCCCCACCAGGTGCAATGTGTGGCACTTTGCTCTGCGTGGCACTTAGTTCCATTCAATATCAGGATCCGCTGCATGTTAGCACGATATAAGAGATACAGGAGTCAGGAGTACATAAGTACTATAAAGTCAGGTCACTGCACAAAGTACATGATAACAAGGCAGGATTCCCGTAATGGTGATAATCACAAGTCAAGTAAGTCATGCTGGGTGCCAAGTGATAGCATGACAAGATGATGATATTGTCAGGTGATAAGTCATGTCAAGAGATTGATATTAGTCAGGTGGCAAGTCAAGTCATAACAAGGGGTCTTGCCAAATAGTAGTATGTCAAGTGATGCATAATGTAAATACAAGTCGACTCAATGAAGCGGAGAAACTCGCATAACCAATGAAATAGGAAAGCAAGGGGGTAGCGAGTGAGAACACTCGCCTAAATCACCAGAAATGCCGAAAGGTCCGAAATCCATGGAACTCGGGACGCGCCATAATTATGGAAGGAGAGAGTGCACAGGGAGACGCGGGTTTTGAAAGTGAGACGCGGGGGTTCGCAGACGCGGGAGTCGCGTTGCAGGACTAGCAGATGCGGGAATCACAGACGCGGGGATCGCGTCGCGGAAAGTACCAGACGCGGGAATAGCAGACGCGGGGTTCGCGTCGCAAGAATGGCAAACGCGGGAATAGCAGACGCGGGATAGCAGATGCGGGGTTCGCGTCGCATAGATGCCACAAACGCGAGGCTCGAGGCCTGCGTTTAAGTCAGGGCACGAGAATGCGGACGCGAGGAAAACGCGGACGCGGACGAGGGTTCAAGTCCTGTGTCCATGAAGGGAACGCGGACGCGAGTATAAACTCTGTGTCACGCCAACAAGGACAGAACACAGACGCGGGAATGGGCTCCGCGTTGCATTGATCGTTGTCGCCGAATATCACTAAATCGATCACCGGAATAATCGTGAATGATTACCGGAATGATCTTCGGTGATATTACCGACGAAAAGGAGCTCGGCCCCAATCCAAAAGGAGGGGCCGGCCCTTGAAGAGATGATGGGGTGGTTAAGGCTTTTGATGAAGTGGTGAAGAGAGATAATGAAATGAAATGGAGAAGGAAGGGTATTTATAGAGGTTTGGAATTTGGGAAGGTGATGCAAATAAACAAAAGAGAGGGGGCTATTTGCAAAGTGGGGGGTGAGGTGTTTCTCTTGGCCAATGGTGGCTTGCCAAAGTGAGGGGTGAGGTGTTCTCCTTGGCCAATCAAGGCTTGCCATGGAGATGGTGAGGTGGAGGTATATGAGGTGGAGTGTTGGAGAAGCTTGGAGAAGCTTATGGTGGAAGCTTGGAGAAACTTAGGGTGGAAGGAAAGGAATAAAGAAAATGGGAAAAGGAAAAGAAAATGGAAAAGAGAAGATAATCTCTTGGAATAGAAAATGAAAATAATTATAGTGGCGGATTCCGGGATTCGGATGCGGATGCGGAAAACTTTCGGAAAAATACCGAAATCGTCCCGAAATCAAGTATCTCGGAACGACCCGCAATAATTATCAAAAATCAAGAATATTATACTAAGAATCATAGTGAAATCTGTTTTAAGAAATAATTTATAGTTTTAAAACTAAAAATCCCGGAATCAGTCAAGATACCGACTTCGGTGGAATTTTTATAAATTCATAAAATCCTCAGAAAAAGTATTTAGGTAAGAAATATGATTCTAAGAGGAAATGTCTAAAGACTCTTCGAGAAATTCCAATCTGTTTGTAAATTAAAAATCTGGGAATCGATCAGCGGCACTGGTCGACACCGGTTTTGAAGATTTTCAATTTAATTCAGGAAAATTCTAGAAATTCATATAAAATCTAAAATATTGGAAAATGATATTTAAAACTGAAATCAGTCAAATACAGGAAGTAAATAAATAAATAAAAAATACGATCAAAAAACTGAATACGCGACTAAGTACGTATTCCGGGAATGGGGTATTACAATCCATCCACCTTACAAAAAATTGCGTCCTCGCAATTTCGATAAGGGGCAAATTGAACACAAAGGGGACATGGGTGGAATTTATACCAATTACGATATGAAGCACTATAGGTAGGGCTCTCAAGTCGACTGAACAGAAATCAGAATATAGACACCTCCTGCACTTCCGGCTGTATAAATCTTCGAACAATGCCGAATAATACTGACTGATGACACAACTTTGCAATAGAATTCCAGTTGTACTGCATACTTGATAGCCCTCCGAGAATAAGCCAGAATATTGAAGATAAAGAAAACCCTGATAGTCCTGAGCATAATAAAGAAGACCGATAATTAAGAATCCCGAACATCAGGCATCAATCATTCTGAAAGATATGGCCGAGAATATAGAATGTCCGTAGAGAATCCCGAGTACTGACTTCTGAAAGATAACCCAATCGGGATCAATTCTGAGAATACCGAGCTTCATAGAGTTGGCCGAATAGATCACATAATAGCTTCATTTAGAACCTGCCACTACCTTTCTAGTCTATCATATCTTAATGTTGGTATAAGGGCTTCATAAAACCAAAACAGGGAAAGGATAGGAGAGATTAGGAATCAAAGGAATGATGATCAAGATAGAATAGATAACTCTGCACTTGTAGTTGGAATGTATAACCAAGACTCTTGTATTCCAGTTGCAAATTTCTTTACCATTAATTTGCCGTCTGGACGTACTGAGGAAGTGAGAGCCTAAGCTCTGATACCATCCTGTAACGCCCCGATCCTGGCGGATACGGAGACATTACTGCAACGTATATACGCAAGTCAGAAGTACCTTTACGTATATACGCTAAGCATCAGTACAGGCAAGAATCAGAGTACGGAAGCAAGTGGTGCATTATACATTCCAACACATGAGTACAATTACAAAGTTATCACCAGAGGTGATCCGATATTACATGAATATTACCTCACCTGATAGGCGCAAATGCGAGAATACAAGGAGATGTACAAGAGTGAATAGTATAAAAGGCACTCACGAGTTTACAAAAAGGAAAACTCGAGAGGCACACAGGGGGCCTGGAAGGATAGAGCTCTGAACGGTCTGCTGGAGATCCACGCTACCGCTGCGCCACTCTGATCAGCAACTGGGAGAATCCACTCGCTCCAAGCTCTGACATGCTCCAAGCTCCATGACCTGGACATGAGGATCCAGGGGAGTCAAATGATACTCCCCAGGCGAGTGGTGATACAAATGCCAAGTGGCGAGCAAGAACGAGTACATGTGACTGTGGAATAGAATATAAGTGGAAGAACAGGACATGAACAAGTATAATATCATAAAACCGGAAATCCGAATAAAGCTGATTATAAGCAAGATTGATTGTATAAGCTTAAGTCACGGTCCCATGAGACTAGTACCTCGAAGGAATAATCCAAACAAGGAAACCCTCATATATATACTTTTATCTCATGCCACCGTAATCTAAGCGTATAGAATCAAAGTCGCACAATAGTCATAACAGGAGTACATAACAGGAATCATAACAGGAGTCATAACAGGAATAACAGGAGTCACTGTATCACGACACATCATGCTATCATTTAGCGGCACAAACAGGAGAAAAGTAGCCCTTCAGATTCAAGAGGTGGCCCCCACAGATTCAAGAGGTGGCCCCCACAGATTCAAGAGGTGGCCCCCACCAGGTGCATGGTGTGGCACTTTGTTCCGTGTGGCACTTTGTTCCATGTGGCACTTTGTTCTGAGGGAATTGGATTCTAGAGGTGGCCCCCACAGATTCAAGAGGTGGCCCCCACCAGGTGCAATGTGTGGCACTTTGCTCTGCGTGGCACTTAGTTCCATTCAATATCAGGATCCGCTGCATGTTAGCACGATATAAGAGATACAGGAGTCAGGAGTACATAAGTACTATAAAGTCAGGTCACTGCACAAAGTACATGATAACAAGGCAGGATTCCCGTAATGGTGATAATCACAAGTCAAGTAAGTCATGCTGGGTGCCAAGTGATAGCATGACAAGATGATGATATTGCCAGGTGATAAGTCATGTCAAGAGATTGATATTAGTCAGGTGGCAAGTCAAGTCATAACAAGGGGTCTTGCCAAATAGTAGTATGTCAAGTGATGCATAATGTAAATACAAGTCGACTCAATGAAGCGGAGAAACTCGCATAACCAATGAAATAGGAAAGCAAGGGGGTAGCGAGTGAGAACACTCGCCTAAATCACCAGAAATGCCGAAAGGTCCGAAATCCATGGAACTCGGGACGCGCCATAATTATGGAAGGAGAGAGTGCACAGGGAGACGCGGGTTTTGAAAGTGAGATGCGGGGGTTCGCAGACGCGGGAGTCGCGTTGCAGGACTAGCAGATGCGGGAATCACAGACGCGGGGATCGCGTCGCGGAAAGTACCAGACGCGGGAATAGCAGACGCGGGGTTCGCATCGCAAGAATGGCAAACGCGGGAATAGCAGACGCGGGATAGCAGATGCGGGGTTCGCGTCGCATAGATGCCACAAACGCGAGGCTCGAGGCCTGCGTTTACGTCAGGGCACGAGAATGCGGACGCGAGGAAAACGCGGACGCGGACGAGGGTTCAAGTCCTGTGTCCATGAAGGGAACGCGGACGCGAGTATAAACTCTGTGTCACGCCAACAAGGACAGAACACAGACGCGGGAATGGGCTCCGCGTTGCATTGATCGTTGTCGCCGAATATCACTAAATCGATCACCGGAATAATCGCGAATGATTACCGGAATGATCTTCGGTGATATTACCGACGAAAAGGAGCTCGGCCCCAATCCAAAAGGAGGGGCCGGCCCTTGAAGAGATGATGGGGTGGTTAAGGTTTTTGATGAAGTGGTGAAGAGAGATAATGAAATGAAATGGAGAAGGAAGGGTATTTATAGAGGTTTGGAATTTGGGAAGGTGATGCAAATAAACAAAAGAGAGGGGGCTATTTGCAAAGTGGGGGGTGAGGTGTTTCTCTTGGCCAATGGTGGCTTGCCAAAGTGAGGGGTGAGGTGTTCTCCTTGCCAATCAAGGCTTGCCATGGAGATGGTGA
Source organism: Agave tequilana (assembly GCA_038442645.1). NCBI lineage: Eukaryota > Viridiplantae > Streptophyta > Magnoliopsida > Asparagales > Asparagaceae > Agave > Agave tequilana. Next base: position 127,403 of record JAVJIF010004867.1, on the reverse strand, counting down.
GGTGGAGGTATATGAGGTGGAGTGTTGGAGAAGCTTGGAGAAGCTTATGGTGGAAGCTTGGAGAAACTTAGGGTGGAAGGAAAGGAATAAAGAAAATGGGAAAAGGAAAAGAAAATGGAAAAGAGAAGATAATCTCTTGGAATAGAAAATGAAAATAATTATAGTGGCGGATTCCCGGGATTCGGATGCGGATGCGGAAAACTTTCGGAAAAATACCGAAATCGTCCCGAAATCAAGTATCTCGAAACGACCCGCAATAATTATCAAAAATCAAGAATATTATACTAAGAATCATAGTGAAATCTGTTTTAAGAAATAATTTATAGTTTTAAAACTAAAAATCCCGGAATCAGTCAAGATACCGACTTCGGTGGAATTTTTATAAATTCATAAAATCCTCAGAAAAAGTATTTAGGTAAGAAATATGATTCTAAGAGGAAATGTCTAAAGACTCTTTGAGAAATTCCAATCTTTTTGTAAATTAAAAATCCGGGAATCGATCAGCGGCACTGGTCGACACCGGTTTTGAAGATTTTCAATTTAATTCAGGAAAATTCTAGAAATTCATATAAAATCTAAAATATTGGAAAATGATATTTAAAACTGAAATCAGTCAAATACAGGAAGTAAATAAATAAATAAAAAATACGATCAAAAAACTGAATACGCGACTAAGTACGTATTCCGGGAATGGGGTATTACAGTAAGCAACCCATGGAGCACACCCCAGGCTTCCCCTCTCTTCTACTGGCGAGCGCGAACACCACCCTGACAACCCCTTGGAGACCTCCTCCGCGCTCTACAGTATCATCTCCGGTGAACCCCAGAGCACGCGTAAGCTATAACCGTGCCTTCCTCTTGGCGCTGCATCCATCCTCCCACGCGACATGCGTGAGTCCCCCTCTCCTTCTCTCTTCGTGTATATATTAGTGGGTGTTTTAATTAAGGGTGTGTTATAAGTATTTGTGTGTGGATGGGTGTGAACGTGAATGTGCATGCATATGTTAATATATATAATGTGTGTACATTGTTTAAGTGTGTTGATAAAGTGTGTGTTGGGTTTAACTGTGTGTATATGGATGTGTGCATGAGTGTTTACATGTCTAGTATATATTTTTAATTAATATGTAGTAGGCATTAGTGTGTGGTTATAATGTGTATGCATGCTTGCAAGTGTGTACGTGAGTTCATGTAGGGGTACGTGTGTATAGGGTGTGTCTTAGTAACTCCCCTCACGTATCTCAGTGTTTCTCCTTCTTTGTGTGTGTGTGTGTGTTGATTGTGTGTTGCAGCGATTTCATACCTGCTCGTGAGACCCGAACCTAGTAACAGGAGGCCCGGACCTGATCCGGACTCGTGCTCGTCGTGGACCCAATACACTGGTGATTCGAAGACCGACCCATGGGATGATCCAGAAATTCGTTCCAGTTCGTGCAGTGAAGACCAGACGACGATTTGGACCCAAAACCGCGTCATTTTATGCAATTGTACATGATCCCCTTCTCTTTGACTTTTTTTCCTTATTGAAATTATCTTTGAACTCTAACTCTCGATATCGCATTCATTATTACCAACATTGTCTCATAATCCTGTTAAAACTCTCTCTTCCTGACTATATAGTAATTCTTATGTCTTTGGTATTATTTCATGATCTAGTTACATTATCGTGCATTTTATATTTTGCATCTCGTTATTGTTTATACACGCAACAAACTTACATTGACATGATTGCTTGTATCTAGTCGACTGTTTTATTGTCATGAAATTAATATTGATCATGACTGAGAATTATGATATGAAATCTTGAGGAAAAATATCAGATGATATGGTGATCCTGATATTATAAGAAATTAATCAAAAAATTGACCATTATAGTTCGAGGATTTATTTGAGAATATTTTATTGGATTATGTTATATATGATCATGACAAGATTTCTATGACCATTGGACTACATACTGGATGACACCGATATCCTACACTACTTTGCATTTATCTGACATCACTTGCACAACTTTGTATTTTTACTTAATATTGTCATTGTCTTATTTGTTCCATGATCTTGATACATATTATATCCACTATCTTACAGTGATATTATTGACACCATTTTCAGATCATGTACATTGAGTCACATTTGCATTGATTAATGAAATTGACCAAACCGAGGTTACTAGGGAAGACTGGTAGCAGGGGAGATCAGGGAGGTATGCTTGGAAGGGCGGCTCCTCCAAAGGCCTTGCATTACGCGATCTTGTGTTCTTATAATTAATGCGCGCACCTGTTATTACATGTTACATGATACCTGAGTAGAGTGAACTGTTTCATCTTGCTATCAGGATCCACTAACGCATCACTTATTTGATATGCAGTTGTCTGTTCGGAAGGAGTTTACGTATTGAGAGAGAGAGAGTTTAGAGTAAACCATTGATGTCCATGTATTGATGGTCAAAACTCCAAATGTATATGAACGTTTACTTTACTCTTTTGAATCATCGTTCTAGTACAAGGTATGATGGGTCGTATCCGCAGGGAGGGTTAGCGATAGAAGCGTTCAAGGTTTTTATATTGAGATTTTCGAGAAGAAAAATGAATGTTCTTCTTTGTTTAAAAATGAAAAACAAAACGACGTAGAAAGTAAGTGAAAAATCTTTGTGGGTTTTGTAGAGAAAAAGAAAAGACGGAGAGAAAGATGGAATCGAAACGGTGATATTTGAAAAGAGAATGTTTTAAGAAAAGGGTTTTTGAAGTACGATAAAAAGAAAAGCCATGACTAACTAACATTCTACACTACTAACTTACTACTTTCATTGGGTGATGCATGCCTCATGTTGAGTCATCGACAATAGTGCATCTTGCTTTGTGATTAGTATTGGTACTTGCATATTTTTCATCACATTTTACATACTTATTTTAATAAAAATCTATTTATTAATGGGTGTTTCTCCTTGTTTCTACGTCCATGGCTTGAAGAAGAAGAGAGGCCCAAAAACTCTAACATATTTGAGGATTTTTAGAACCAAAAGAGAAGCCCAAACTTGAAGCCCAAATCTGTTGAACGAGGGAGCCAAAGTCAAAGGAGTGGAGGCTGCAACAAGGCACCCATACTGGCACCAGTCTGCAGCCCCTAGCGCCAGCAGACTGGCGCCAGTATGGCCGCAAAAATGTGGCCTGCGCCGGATATCCTCGGCCATCCTGGCACCACTCGAGTGGTGCCAGGGGCCATACCCTCCATCCAGCCCACCATACCCTCTCTATCTATAAAAACCCCCGGGACTTTCACTGCAGGAGGTATCCATAGAAGTGAGTTGTATTTTTTTGCTTTGTTAGGAGTTGTAGTTGTTGTTGTTGTCTTCTTCTAATTTTAGTTTTAGCCATTAGAGTGAAAGAGAGAGTGCGTAAGAGTTGTATTTGAAGGGTGACAAGCTAATACAAGTAACTACTTCTCTTTCTTCTTTCAATTTACTTGTGCTTTCCATTGGTTTTTACTTTCTTGTTGTAGTGTAACTTCCTTTCTTTCTACTTCTTTTCTTTTTTGTTGTTTCTTTTCTTGCCATGTCTAACTAACTCCCCCATTGCATGGCTAACTAACTACTAACCCACTAATCTCTAACAACTTGATTGATAACCTAAATGAGTCAATAGTGTCAAACAAGCCTTGTGCAAACGAGAGCTATGGCATCTTAAGATGAGGGTTCTAACTCTAACTTACCTACAAGTATTTACCTTCTTATATTTCATACTTAAAAGGTTTTTTTTTTATGATCTATGAGTTTTGTACTTTGCTTGTTATTGTAAGTTAGAGACTTTCCTTTTAACTTTGCCGATACGATTAGTGTACTCGTGCCTTCCCGTATTCTCGCCTTCTATTGGATCTTGATAAGGGAATGTCCGAGTTTTTGCTGTGTAAAGCGAAGTTATAGGAAGAACTTTAACTCGATTTTCACGTAAATAGTTTCAATGCATAAGGGTTAAGCTTGCCTATGATCCATCGTAAGGCTACATCTTCAAGAAGTTAGGGATTAGTGGGAGCAATTAGTAGAAAGTTAGCCATGCGCCTTTACCATTAAGAAAGACCCACTTTTACAAACTACCAAATCATTTTCAAACAATTCTTGAAACAACTTGTTTTCATTTTTCAATTCTTTATTTGAAACAAAGAACTTTCTCTTTCTTGAACGAAGAAGCCGCATCAAGCTTTCATCGCTCTCCCTCCTTGTGGATATGACCCGTAGAGCCACTTTGCTACTACGGAAGAATCGCAAAAGCAGTAACAATGACCCACTCTCTTTTTACTTATTATTGTGCTTGCTTTTTGCCGATCAAATTTTGGCGTCGTTGCAGGGGAAGAAACGACTTTATTGTTCAATACTAAAGATTTTTCTTTGTTCTTGTGTGTAGGAGAAGTACAAAGGAGCTCACTTTCACGGGAAGCAAAAGTGATGGCCAAAGACATTGCACGAGGATTCATTTGCCCTCGGATAAAATTCGTATAAAAGCGAGTTTTTCCAGTTGAAGTACTAACATAGTCGTTTGCAGGGTTGCTGAAAGTCGCTAAAAAAAATTGCTTTCTAAGTTTTTTAGTTCCATTGAATGCTTCACCCTATACATGTGTAATAAACTCAACAGAAATTCACTTGTCGCTTAATTGAAATTTGGATTGAACTTTTGCATTTAGGGCACACGTCTATTTCAATTCATTTCAATTTCTATTGAAGAGTGTTGGAGAAAAGGTACGTGTGCATTCATATAGAATAGGACCAACATTTTGGAGTGATTTATCGCTTTGAGTGTTACCTTGTTGTGAATAAACTGTACACTTGCACAATTGACTTTAAGGGCAAACCCCAAATAAACAAGATAAGGTGGGGATTTCATCACCCTTCCTTAGCCTAAAAACCATCTCCAAGTGCACTCACATTTTTCCAAGCCTTAACTAAAAATCAATAGACGTTGGCCCTAGGGACATCTCGGACTCACTAAGAGATTAACTGAGGTTGGAAATTATAAGAACTATACTCCTGTAAAATTGGTGTCTAAGGAAAGTGATTAAGAGGCAAAGCCTCGAAAGATCCGTGGTTTGGCGTAATTAGGCCCGTGGCTAACTCCCGGATACCTCCCCCCGAGCTTTACCCTTTCCTGGCTGATTAGCTTGTAGTCGAGTTCCTGCAACAACCTTCCTCGGAGAATCGACCAGTTAGGAGTCGTCTAGGTCCAGGTACCTTAGACTAAGGCTTGGTGGTTGTTTTTCTTTCTTTTGTTCGGTTTTTATTCTTTTCGATTGTTTGTTGTTTTTACGTTGTTTGTGGTGTGCTGCATGCAAGAGTGGGTAAGAGATCCTGCAACTTCCAGATTAACAAGAAACACTTCTCTACATTTGCATCCAGAGCCGGTGATGGCGTCACTTCAGGACAGATTTTACCCGATCAGAACCTCATTACTATCTTGTATAAAACTACCTGAGACAAATGGAAATAATTTTGAATTAAAGCCTCAATAATTCATCAACACTCTTCCAATGTTTCATTGTTTAGAATCAGAGGACGCATACTTCTTTGTTAGGGAATTTGAAGAAGTGTGCCTCATGATGCGTATACCCTAGCTAGGAGACGATGCCGTTAGGTTACGTTTCATCCCTTTTCCCTAAAGGACCTAGCGAAGAAATGGTTGTACAGTTTGGCGGTAGATTTTGTCACGACGTGGGATGATTTTGTTAAGGCCTTCTTGAAGAAATTCTACCCAATTAACAAAACTGCCCTCATTAGAAAGAACATCATGCAATTCAGACAAGAACCGAGCGAACCATTTTGGAGATACTTCAAGCGATTCAAAAATCTTCTAGCTTACTGCCCTCACCATGGTGTGGAGAAATGGTTTCAGTGCCAGATTTTCTATGATGGTTTAGATTATCAGACGAAAACCCTTTTAGAAACCATGTGTCAGGGAGGGTTCTTGCAGAAGGATGAGAATCAGGGCTGGGATTTATTTGAAGATTTAGCTGAGAAAACCCTGCAATGGGAGCCAGCTTTAGAAAAACCTAAGAATTCACAATCTATAGCTTCAAGAGGAGGGCTCCTATCTCTAGAATCATCCATAACTGTCGAGGCTAAAATTCTAACCCTAATGAGGAGAATAGAGGCTCTAGAGATAAAAGAGCTAGCTAATGTCAACCAAATCAACCCACTACCAATTCAAAATCCGGGTTGTTCATACTGTCAGGCACCAAACCATGTCTTTGAAGAGTGCCCTGTTTTTCATACCCAGCAAGTGCCACTGGAACACTTGAACGCTGCCTACTCACGGCCGCCGCCTAATCCCTACTCACAAACATATAATCCAGGTTGGAGGAATCACCCAAATTTCTCCTAGGCCAGAATAATCCTCCTAGGCCTAATTTCTACAACAATTTTCACCATCCCAGTCCTCCACTAAATTTTCCTAGTTAAGCTCCATCCTCCTCCTCCCAAGGTTCATCAATGGAGAGGAAATTCAGCAAATTAGAGGAGAGCATGGAAGCTTTTATGAAGTCCCAAACTGCTTTTATGCAAAACTAGGGACAAATGTTGAACAACCATTCACAAGCTATATCGAGATTTAAAATGCAGATGAGTGATTGAGCTTAAACCTGTACACAAAATACAGAATTTTAGATTTAGAATGAAGATGTGCAAGTGCTCAATTCTAACTGCGATAGCAAGTGGCTATGCTGGTCGTGATCCACAAGGAGGGTTTGCGATGGAAGCGTTCAAAGTTTTTAGTGAAATCTTTGTGAAGAAAACGAAAGTTCTTCTTTGTTTTAAATAAATGAAAATGAAAAAAAAGTTATGTTAAAGTTAGAAAGAAAACGGTAGAATGAGAAAGTGGAGAGAATTAGAAAGTGACTATGTACAAATGAATTGGGAAAGAAGTGATGAAAGACTTGGAAGATGAGGTGTTGGTGATTTAATCTACAGAAATAAACGAAAAGAAAGAAATATAAAGAAGTACTCACCTAGTTTGGTTGATGACTTACCTGGAACCCTTGCATGTTCTACCTTGCTTCGGAGGCGTTCAACGCATAAGTCATAGGATCGAGCTCAGTCTCCGTTCGCATTATATCATCAAGCCGGGCAAGAATGAAGTGATACGGATCTTGAGGAGGAGAACGTCTTCATGAAGTATCGTTGGCACTCATAAAGACTTTATTATACTTATACTTCGGAATTCACTTGCACTCTCATCAAAAACCAATAGAGGTAAAGTAGAAAGAGGAAAAGAAAAAGAAAACAAAAGTAAAGAGACGAACATAAACAAATGTTTACCTTTATTGCTTGCAGAAACAATGGAAGAAAGGAGGAGGGTACATCGGTGTCACTCTCAACATAAGCCTCTCTCTCTTACTTACATGAATCTCCATCTAACCTAAGCTTACATACAAATTACAATTACATAAAAAGAAAAGAAAAACCTAAACTACAAAGAGTAAAAACTAGGCTAAATCCTATCTTTGCATGGTCGTCCCATTTTCAGCACAAAGACTGCCCTTTTATAGGCATAATCCACACAAGGAAGATCCCTGGGAGATCGGGGGAGCAAACGCTCCCCCTAACTCCCCAACCAAGCCGCGGAAATGCGGCTTTGGCCGCGTTTCCGCGGCCAGGGTGTGGCCAGGTGGCCACACCCTGTTGGTGGGTCGCCCTGGTATTCCCTTCTGCTTTTATCTTCAGTTGGTTTCTTCGTTTGAGTCCAGTATTGTGACGAAATGGTCTTGGATTCTTGGCTTTACCCGATCGGTTCTGAGAGGATTCTTCTCAACCGGTTTTCAACCTCTTGATTTTGCCCTGATTCAGTGAGTGCGAATTAATTCTGATTTAATTCAGAATTTTGTGGGCTTTTGGGCTCATTTCTCTTCATCTCCTTAAGGAATGAGCCTGCAAATAAATTAAACATTTAATTAGGACAATGCAATTTTTATTCTATAATAAGTATGAAAATATGATATTAAATATGCAACATTAGCGACCAATCACACCCCCATACCTATCTTTTTCTCGTCCTCGAGCAAAACAACTAAACTATATTAAGGATTATTAGACCACTTTCGCAGGTCACGCGATTGCACTGAGCTTGTGCAACAAGCCGTTAAACCTCTAGGTTTCCCCTAGAGGACGAGTTTTGTCTCGTGAGGGTTTTCAGCGGATTGCACCTATAAAATCCATAAAGAAAGAGAAACAAAGAGTTAGTATTTTCGAAAAGCATTTTGAAAGAGAAAAATATTTGAAATATAATTGTAAGATTTAAGCAATCTATAAGTTATAGGAAAACTGAATTTTTCATTCCTAAACTTAGTCTCTATTCAAAAATTTGTTATCAATCAAAGTAAGGAGTCAAATTGTACTTCTCATCTAGTCTATTACTTTACCCTAAGTCATATGCACCTTGTGATCGTGAAAATTTTGACAATGGGTTCATTAACTCTAACTCTTATGCCTTATTTATTTATATATATATACTTTTTTTATGGTATTATTCCTTAGTTCTATTAGGCTTTCTAATCTGCCTATGTAACGAGCCTTTAATCGATCACTCCCAAACCAAACGGTCTTAGGGCACCAGGTGAGAAAACACCCCAAGGACTTAAGGACTCGAGCAAACAAGGCCACAAAATTAAGGATTTTATTATATAAACCCCTTTTAGGCGTGAATACTTATGCTTTATTAGACACAAATACCCAGCTTAATCAGAGATTTTTATATTTTTTTCTCAAACTTATCTAATCATCTTTCGCATAAATACTAAGGCTTGCTTAGGCCAAAGCACCTAGCTAATCAATAATTAGATTTGTTTATTTCTTTCTTTTCTTTTTTTATAAGGCATAAGAATCTTTGTTTTTGAACCCTAAGTGTGTAAGTGTATGAAGTGTGCATATTTCATCAAGGTAAAGATCAAGACTAAATTACTTTGACAAATTATCTTCCTAACCCTAAACATCAAACAAATAATCTTATTTTAACCAAGTATAAGAAATCCTAATTTGGATTTTCCTATTCCTTAAAATTGACTTAATTTCTTACAAAAAATATGTCAAAATATTATTTCTATTTTCAAAAAGTTTTTTAAAAGCAAAGAAAATGTTAAAAAAAAATTTTAATAAAAAGAAAAACAAAAGTTATGTTAGAACCCTCCCCCACACCTATCTCATGCATTGTCCTCAATGTATGAATTAATGCATAGATGCATGAAAAAGACGAAAGGGAAGGAAAATGTTACCTTAAGGTGGTGGTTCCGGTGGTGGTCTGATTGGTCCGCGAAATGCGGCCCAATCAACTTTTTGTGGAGTTCAGAGGAACCCACCAGAAATATCTCTAATATAACCCACTAAAATGATTAATCCATAAAGGCTTTTTATTAAGTATTTGACCCCATCTAATTTCCAAATTCGATAACTGATTTCAGAGTCAAATTTGTCAACCACCTCGTCCCAGAATGGAGTGTGAAAAGATAGAATGATTGACTTGGACTCAGGAAGTATAGGAACTAATACTGACTCAGGAAGGTGACTTAAGTCAAGTAAAGGTTCAAGAGTCGAAATAGGTTCAGGAAGTGGGTCCAAGTCAAGAAGTTGAAACTCAAGTCCACATTTATTTTCTAACAATGGAATGTGACTTAATGTTGGTGATTCAAGTTCAAAAATGATAGGTGTGGGAATCAAAACTGACTCTAAGATATTACTCAAGTTTGGTAACAAAACAGGAGTCAATATTGATTCAGAAAGTTAAACTGGATCACAGATTTGAGAATCTAGGTCACATATTTCATTCAGTTCAATGTCAAAAAAATGAGAACTTGCCAATTTGTCAATAGGACTTTCAAAAGTATAAAATTGGTCAAGTTCAATATGATCATCAAAAATAGGTGATTCAATTTCATTATGAATTGGCACAGGATCCAATGTTGACTCGGGGAAAAGATTGAAATCAGGTGAAGATACCAGAGTCATATCGAATCGGGAAGTAGAATTGAATCACTAAGTTGGGGTTCAGGATCATATTCATTTTTCAGTTCTATTTCAGGAAAAGGATAACTTGCTAAACTGTCAATACCTTTTTCAAAATTTGGAGTTTGGGCAAGTTCAAATGGTTGTTCTGAAATGGAATCTTGATTTTCAAAACAACATGACTCTTCGGCTTTAAGAGAATGGTTAGTGACATCAGAACTGGTCAAACGGTGAGAACGTAGAGATTCGACCATCATATCTATGTCACGATTACGAGCATTTTGAGCCTGAGTCATGACTTCAAGCATCTTTTCATAGTTGATGGGTTCATTGTTTTGATGAAAAGATGAAGTGTTGTCTTGGAATTTGTAGTGAAATTGTGAGTCCATCAGATTTTGTGATTGTTGTTTGGACTCACGCATACTCCTTTCCAAAATTGATGGTTTTCTATTTTTGACTGGCAGAACTGAGTATGATTCTTGGGAATATTGTGGACTGTTGGCCCAAAGGCTTTCCTTTCTAGTTTTAATAATGATTAACTCATGTAGTTATGTTTACTAATAATCTTGTGATTTTAGTTCCAGATCAGTTAACAAGATATTAGTTGGTGATTAGCTTCAACAAAGGAGTTTAGAAGCTTTTCATGGTGAATCTAGGGCCAAAGCATCAAGATCATACCTTGCCTAGCTTATAGATCACGGAGTTTGGACCAAGTCGCCTTGAAGATGAAGATCGTCAAGAAGACTTAGGTATTCATAAAGTTTAGTGTGTTTTAGATCCATATGTAAAGCTTAGTATAGTTGATATGCTCAAGTGCACAATACACACAAGTTTTATATTTTGGATTTTGTTTTCATGAATAGTTGATCAAAACAAGTTTACATGGTTTTTATGTATATTAGATGTGTTCAATATACATACATGCTTCATATCTTAAACAAACTTATTTTGATATGTCTATTCATGTGTTTTAGGAAAAATCAGATTTCCTATTAAGAAAAATCAAGTTTGATAAAAATACAAGTTTTGGTTTTGGTAAAAATTGTTAGACACAAAAATAGTTCATATTGATTGATATTTGAGTTAAACTTTTTATCACATGTTTATATATCAATGCAAAATGATAAAACTATTTTTGGTGATTTTTAGAAGTGTTAAAAGATTTTTCAAAAATATTTCTAACATGTTTTTCTGACCCAGTTTGTGCTGACAGGCCAGGTCGGTCGACCCGAACGGTCGACCGCACCATGGGCCGGTCGACCCTTGCGGTCGACCGACGTGCACAGACTTGTGCACGTCTGGCAGACAAAAGCTCGGTCGACCGGGCGGTCAACCGGGTCTGAGAGCAGAGCTCTCTGTTTCTTTGGGTCGACCGGGCGGTCGACCGGGTTTGCCTAACGGTCACATTTTTGACCGTTGGCGGTCGATCGGGCGGCCAACCGCCAGGCCTGTCAGGCTGTCACATCAGCCTAACAGCTAGTTTTCTTTTGGGCCTATATATACCCCATTTCTTGGGGGTTTTAACCAAGATTTTCTGAGCAAAATTTTCCTTACTCTCTGGTTTTAAAAAGAAGTTTTTAAAAGAGTTTAAAGAGCAAAAAGATTCATTTCATTTGTTTTAAGTGTTTTGTTATTTTCAAAGAAAATAAGTTTTGGGAATTGTTTCTTGATCTAAAATTCTATATTCATTTGGTATTTTTCCCAAGAGATTTTCTTTGATCAAAACACTTAGTTTTCCACACTTGAGCTATATCTTCTATCCTAATCTATTTAGGATCTTTGTTTTGTGAAAAATAAAAAAAAAGAGATTGTTTGAGGTTGCTAAGCCTTCAAGTAGTACACCCATGCTCTTGTTGTATCCCTCTTTGGTAGAGGTTGATCGGGTGATTGGTTTGCTCCCTCTAGTGAGAGGTGGAGTTTGGTTTGTAAACCCTCTTCGGTAGAGGTGTTGTGGTTGTTTGGCTACGGGCCTACCCATCGGTTGTGAGGCGGTGTTTGAGAGAGGAGTTCGGTACTCCCTTGTTGTAAAAATCCTTCTCGGTGAAGGTTCCCTCGGTGGGAGTCCTCGGTGGACGTGATAGTGGTTTGGAAATCCTACACGGTGGTGTAAGCGAGGATGTAGAGCAAGGTGCTCGAACCTCGAAACATATCTTGGTCTTTGCGTTTGATCCATTGTCTCTGTAACTCTCTCTATTTTATTTGTGCAAAGCATCATTCACTTCATATCATATCTAATTGCTTGCATTTGTGTTGTGCCTTGCATATTCCATATTGCTATATCTTGTATATGCTTGGTTGTTTGTGTGCCTCACTTGTACTTAACCAACACGAGCTTCACATAGCACCTCAACCCATATCTAGGGGAAGCAAGAGGAGTTAGTCCAGAGCCCTTCACGGGGAATTCGGCTACACTTGTTGTGTTGTATTAAGTGTGTTGCAAAATTAGTTTTAAGCTTCCGCATTTAGCGCACTTAGTTTTCTAGATTAGCACTTACACCTATTCACCCCCCTCTAGGTGTTTTTTCAATTGGTATCAGAGCCTACGCTCCTGATACTTAGGCTTAACATCCTAGGAGTGAGATCCTTTTGTTTGCTAATCTTGTTTGCATTTGCATTTTGCACACTATTTGTTTTGCACACCCATGGATTGCTTGTCACCTCCCATGTTCGATGTCTCCAACATTGACACATGGAAATATAGGATGTCCATGTATTTGAAAGCCCTAGGACATAAGGTTCACCTTGCCATTACCAAGGAATCCTACCTTAGTAATAGCAAGCATATAAAGGCCAATGCATTAGCCCTAAAGGCACTTAGAGCATCACTTCACAAAGATTATTTACATGTGTTTGCTCACTATGATTCGGCTTTTGCAGTTTGGAGTATTTTGACTTCTCTCGAGCTACCTAAGATTATTGAAAAGAAGAGAAGTTCTAGAAGAGATGAGTCCGAAGAACATTGCTTCATGGTCCAAGGGAATGACTCCCTTGAGGTACACTCGGACACTCGACTAGATGCTAGTTCAAATTCATATTGCAATGATTGTTTAGATGCACAAGCTATGAATGATGAACTTGCTAAAAATTGTGAAAATTTGATTTCTAAATACAAAATATTGAAAAAGGAGAATCTTATTTTAAAAGAAGAAAATAAAATTTGTCTTCTAAAATAGAGATTGTTTTGCAAGAGAAGGAAGAGGTTTCTAGTGTATATGACTCACTTAGATCTCAACTAGACCTTGCCTTAAAAGAAATTGATTTTTTGAAAAATAAAAATGATTGTGAAAGCCTTTTGAAGAAAAATGAAAACTTGTCTTCAAAAGTTGATTTTGTTTTAAAAGAGAATGTTGCTTTGAAAAATAAGATTATTTCGATTTCAAATGAGTTAAATGTTTGTTTAAAGAAAAATGAAGTTTTGCATAATAAGATTGATGCACATGTTTGCCATACTAGTGTAGCTTCTTCATCTAGTCTACTTAATGCTTGTACCTCTTCTTCTAGGATTAATGATGATATTTGTATGCTAAAGAAGAGAGTAGATTGTTTGCACTCCACTATGAGCCAATGTGCCATGAACCATACACGCTTGGAATCCTTGGTTCGAAAGAAACAAGTTCCATCTTTTCATGCACACCATTCACGGCATACACATGCTTCTCACGGACACCATCATCACTTGTATGCTCATGTGTACACTTGTACACATTGTGGACGTAAGGGCCACCTTGCTAAATTTTGCTATGATCGTATACATGTTTCTAATTTAGCAAATAGTTTTGTTTGGGTTAGAGAAGGGACTAACCCCCATGGACCCAATAAGATGTGGGTACCAAAGACCACCCCTCGTGTTTTTGATGTAGGTATGGGCTCTCACATGACGTGAGAGTAGCCGTACCTTGGAGTGGATGCGTTCCGTGCTTAAAGGGAATCAATTGAATGCATCACTTTCAAGGAAAATTTGGTGGAGAGGACCACCATGTTTTGGAGACAAGGAGAGTTGCTTCTTCAGTTTTGGTAACAATCCTTTACTCCCATTTATTATTTACATGCTTTCATAATTAAAGTTTATAGCATGTTTTTAAAGTTTAGTGATTATTATTAAAATGTCATGATTATTAGATCCTTGACATACATGTATAGTATTTGAGACACCCATGCTTATATGGACCCATACTTTGTGTTCTCACCTTTGTTTAGCTATCATGTTTATTATAGCTCTAATAACATGTGGATTTGCATAATAATCTTGTTTATGTTTATCATGTTGATTTTTATCATGTTTATGCTTCATGCGTTGATCACATGTTTAGATGTTAGTTTTTATTAAAACTAGGTATATATTTGTGCATATAGTGGGTCACAAATAAATCTATATATGTTTGTGCTTGAATGCGTATTTGAACCCATTAGATGTGCTAGTTGATTAGTCTATAATTCTGCATTATTATGTCGCATTCTCTCACAGATTTATGAATAAATTGTCGGTCTAAACTGTGTTTTGGTCTTAATTGCAGGTAGATCTAAAGTCCAAGGGCAAAGATGGAATAAGAGCTTAATTAAACCTCTTTTATGGTAATTAATCTCGCATTACTTGGAGGCCAAGCAAATGATTCTCTAGAAGATTCATTGAACCTAGACTCCTGCGCATGTCAGACGAATATGAGGACAAAATTACCAGAAACCGAATATACCCTGACAATCCACGAAGCCAGAGGGACCCACTGACGAAAACCAGGGAGCTATCTCCCTGGTATTGCCGCGGAAACGCGGCAATTGCCGCGTTACCGCGGCAAGGCAGTGGAGCCACGCGTCAATTTTCGACGCGTGGCCCCGTCTCGTCTTCCAGAGGCTTCTGAGGCCTATAAATAGCTCTGTATTCGACCAGAGCGCAAGCAGTTTTCGTTTTTAGGAGTAGGTACAGATTTTAGGAGTAGTGTAAGTGAGTGTTCTTCATTTCTTGTATTTTCATTTCTTTTTAGATCATTGTAGTAGGGCTGAGTGATTCATAAAGAGAGAGATAGTGAGGGATTGATGTAATAGATGGTGACAGTCTATGTAAAGGTGCATCCTTTCTCTTCCATTGTAATCTCCTTCATCTTCTACATGATTTCTTGCTAACTTTTCTTCTCATGGCAATCTAACTACTAACCACTAACCATCTAACCACTTACTTGATAATCCACATGAATCGGGTTGCTTCTATTAAGGCCTTGTTCTTGCAAGAGCCATTGCTGGCCAATGATGATGGGTTCTAACATCTAACTTGCTAACTTGCTAACTTGCTAACCAAGCTAACTCTCTTTTATTTTCATGCTTTCTTTTTAGTAGTGTAATGAGTGATGCTTGTGTTAGCTTGATCTTGATGCATGTTTTGAATGTGACGAACCATCCATGTGCCATGCTTTGCATCGTCTCTTGGAGCCAAGGATTATTGATGGCCGAGGATCAAAATGTGAGGCAACTATCATGAAGAGGTTAGCATAGTTAGTGGAGCATTTAGTAGTTAGTAGCCATGAGTTTTCTTTTCTCTTGTTTTAGAAATCGTTTTCAAACTCTTTTCTCATTTTTCTATCAATGTTTTCACCATCCTCTTAGTTCAACCTTGTTCCATTTTCTTTTCTATTCGTTTTTCCAACTCACTTTTATTTTGCTTTCTTCGCCGTTTTCATCGCTCTCCTCACCTACCACATTCTAGATTTCCTTTTCTTTTCTTTTTCATTCTTTATCATTCTTTCAACAAAGAAGAAGTGTTAACAAACAACGTGAATAAAAACTGTTAATGCTTCTATCGCCTCCCTTCCCTGTGGATTCGACCCGTTGAGCTAATGCTATAACGGAAGTATCGAGGGTACATTAGCACATTCGAGCTTTTCATCGATTTCACATAAAACACACTTTTGAGTGCTAGTTCCGCTCCGATCAAAATTTTTGGCGCCGTTGCCGGGGAAGGGAATGGTTTTGTTTTCACGTTTTTGTTAACATTGTCTTCTATGTTTTGGTGTGCAGGGCAATATTTACTGTTGCTGAATATTGCAGAATAGACTCTAGCTTTGCATCTTCCTACTCTTGAAAGCAGGGCCCCAGATTCTAAAGACAAGCCGCGGCACCGCGACATTTGCCGCGAAACCGCGGCAATTTTGTGAACATTGTAAATTTTGTTGTTCTGGGATGTGTGAATTGTAATAGCTAGTAGATTTGTACTGCTATCTTTCTTGCTTTGATTGCCTACACACCATAATAAATAAAAGAACTAAAATACGGTAATTGGACGCTTTTAAAATGGCTTAGACATTTGCATTTAGGCACGTGTCAATTCAATTCCAATTTACTGTATTTTGTTCTATTGTTGTGATCTTGATGGAGATGTACATATGGCATTGCATATAGTATAGGACAAACACGTGGGTGATTTATCGCTTTGTGTTATATTCTTGTCTATATTACACACTTGCACAAATTGAACTTAAGGGCAAAACCCAAACAAGATAAGGTGGGATTTAATCACCCTTCCTTAGCCCAAAAATCATCTCCCCACTCACACAACCCAAGCACTAATAAAATTTGAATAGACGTTGGCCCCTAGGGACATCTAGGTCTAGGTCAACCCTCCTATTGGCTTGGTTTTAATTTTTCTTTTCTTTTTGTTTGTTGTTTGATTTTTCTTTTTTGTTATTGTTTGTGAAATGGCATTCAATGATAACAATTCTTTCAATCCGAATATGAATCCATATTTCACACCAACCCCATTTAATTCGGATAATTCCAACCCGGCGTTTTACAATATGCACCTACCAAATACACCGGGTTGGCCTTATCCGAATCAATACAACCCATACCCACATTCTTATGACTATAATTTTCAAAATAATTTCAACTCGTCACAGAGTCAATGGGGATTCACTTCTCCCGAGTTTAATTATCAACCTCCTTGTCCCCTATGTCCACCTTGTCCACAATTTACACAATATTCATTCCCCGATTTTGCTTCTTATACTCCTTTTTCTGCACCTCCCATTGAAGAAAAATCTGAGTTACAAAAGAGTTTAGAAGCCAATCTACAAAGGGCCGAGCAACAACTTCAAGAAACATTAGCCTCTCCAATTCCACTGTATTTTCAAGAGTCTTACTCAGTTCCACCTCTTCATAATGAACAACCATCTGTCCTGAAAACGAGTAAAGAACTCTTGTGTGAGTCTAAGCTTCAATCTCAACACATTTTTGACTCACATTCTTCACAAAATTTCCAAAACCAAGATTCTTATACTCCCATTCTAGAGCAACCACTTGGAGATATATCATATCTAGATAAGAGTTTGGATATCTTGCAGGAGTCTTTATTACAATAACAAAAATCACATGCCGAGTCTATCAATAAGGTGGAAGAACAATTGAGTCAATTGATTAACATTTTTAGGAATGAGGAAACTCTATCTTATCAACCTTTGACCAATTCAACTATGCCAAACTCTATTGATCTGACCCAAGACTCCTGTCATTTTGAAAATCACGATTCAATTTCAGCACATCCACCTGAAATTGTCCAAACTTCAAATCCCGTTAATATTTTGGCAAGTTATCCTTTTTCTGAAATTGAACTTGAGCATGAATATGATCCTGAACTTCCACTTGATGATTCAATTCTACTTCCTGATTCAATTATGACTCCGGTACCTTCACCTGATTTCACTTCATTTTCCGAGTCAGTATTGGATCCAGTGCCTATCCATTGTGAAATTGAATCACAAATCATTTTGATGATCATATTGAACTAGACCAATTTCATACTTTTGAAAGTCCCATTGATAAATTGGCAAGTTCTCATTTTTATGGAATTGAACTAAATGAGGAATGTGACTTTGATCCTCCAATTTGTGATCTTGTTCAAATTCCCGAATCACTATTGACTCCTGTTTTGTTTCCCAATTTGAGCAACATTTTAGAGTAAGTTTTGATTCCCATACCTGTCATTCCTGAACTTGAATCACCACTCATAGAAAGTCACATTTCATCATGGAGAAATGAATGTGGACCTGAGCTTCATCTTCTTGATTTGGACCCACTTCCTGAACCAATCTCGACTCTCGAACCTCTACTTGACTTAAGTCTTTTTCCTGAGTCGATATTAGTTCATGTGCTTCCTGAGTCCAAATCAATCATTTCATTCTGGGACAAGGGCTTTGAAAAATTTGACTCTGAAATTATTTTGCAAATTTGGAAATTAGATGGGGTAACATTTTTAATAAAAATCACACATGCATACATCTTTCTAGTGGGTTGTATCATGGAGGTCTCTGGTGGGTTCCTCCGGACTCCACGTAAGAATGATTGGACCGCCTTTCGTGGACCAATCAGGCCGCCACCGGAACCACCACCTTAAGGTAATTTTTTTCCTTCCCTCTCTATTTGTTTCATGCATACATACATCACGATGCATTGAGGACAATGCATGAGATAAGTGTGGGGGAGGGTTTACTAACTTAGAGTTTTTAGATTTTCTTTCTTTTACACTTCTTTTAGGATACTTTTAGAAATCTTTTCTTTTGTATAGGAATTTTCTCTTTCTTTAAAAACTTTTTGAAATAAGAGACAAAGTTTTGATCTATTTTTAAGAAAATTAAGATGATCTTAGAAATTAAGGAAGCCTTAATTATAACATCTTAAACCTAGCTGAAAAAATGGATCTTGTTTAAAATTATAGGCTAAGTAAGATAAATTGGAGAGATATTCTTATCTTGAATTATTGCCTTAGATAGTATGCATTTCACATTTACAAAATTTTTGGGATGGAAACGAAGACCTAAAATGCCATAAAGTAAAAAAAAAATTAAATAAATAAAACATCACTTATTAAGCTGGATAATTATGCCTCAAGAAGCATGATTATTCACGCCTAACGGTGGTAAAGGAAATAAATAATCCCCTTTAGTTTTGTGGCCTTGTTTACTCGAGTCCTT
Organism: Agave tequilana; assembly: GCA_038442645.1. Taxonomy (NCBI): domain Eukaryota; kingdom Viridiplantae; phylum Streptophyta; class Magnoliopsida; order Asparagales; family Asparagaceae; genus Agave; species Agave tequilana. Next base: position 108,473 of record JAVJIF010004867.1, on the reverse strand, counting down.
AAACCGAGGGATGTTTTCTCATCTGGTGCCCTAGGACCATCTGGTTTGGGAGTCATCGGTTATAGGCTCGCTACATGGGTGAACTAGAAAGCCTAAACTAAGGGAAGGAAAAAAAAGAAGAAAAAGAAAAAGAAAATAAATATATATAAATAAATGGCTTGATGGTTGGAGTTGAAGTCCCAGAAATCTTCACTATCACAAAGTGCATATTATCTAGGTATTATGAAAGATAAATTATTCAATCCAATTTTGAATTCTTACCTTAATTGAAGACAAGATCTTGCATAGAGACTAAGTTTAAGAAAGAATGATTTTTGGTGGACTTATGACCTTAGATCACTTATATTTTTGCAAAAATAGTTCGAAAACATGTCTCTCTTTCAAAATGTGTTTTCAAAATACTAACATTTGTCTTCTTTCTTTATGGATTTTGTGGGTACAATCCGCTGAAAACCCTCAAGAGACAACACTCCTCCTCTAGGGTAACCTAGAGATTTAACGGCTTGTTGCACATGCTCAGTGCAATCGCGTCACCTGCGAAAGTGGTGTAATAACCCTCGTAGTATAGTTTTTCTTTTCTTCTTTTGCTCGGGACGAGCAAAAGAATAAGTGTGGGGGTGTGATTAGTCTACAATTCTGCATTATTATGTCGCATTCTCTCACAGATTTATGAATAAATTGTCAGTCTAAACTGTGTTTTGGTCTTAATTGCAGGTAGATCTAAAGTCCAAGGGCAAAGATGGAATAAGAGCTTAATTAAACCTCTTTTATGGTAATTAATCCCGCATTACTTGGAGGCCAAGCAAAGGATTCTCTAGAAGATTCATTGAACCTAGACTCCTGCGCATGTCAGACGAATATGCGGACGAAATTATCAGAAACCGAATATACCCTGACAATCCACGAAGCCAGAGGGACCCACTGACGAAAATCAGGGAGCTATCTCCCTGGTATTGCCGCGGAAACGCGGTAATTGCCTCGTTTCTGCGTCAAGGCAGTGGAGCCATGCGTCGATTTTCGACGCGTGGCCCCGTCTCGTCTTCTAGAGGCTTCTGAGGCCTATAAATAGCCCTGTATTCGACCAGAGCGCAAGCAGTTTTCGTTTTTAGGAGTAGGTGCATATTTTAGGAGTAGTGTAGGTGAGTGTTCTTCATTTCTTGTATTTTCATTTCTTTTTAGATCATTGTAGTAGGGCTGAGTGATTCATAGAGAGAGAGATAGTGAGGGATTGATGTAATAGATGGTGACAGTCTATGTAAAGGTGCCTCCTTTCTCTTCCATTGTAATCTTCTTCATCTTCTACATGATTTCTTGCTAACTTTTCTTCTCATGGCAATCTAACTACTAACCACTAACCATCTAACTACTTACTTGATAATCCACATGAATCGGGTTGCCTCTATTAAGGTCTTGTTCTTGCAAGAGCCATTGCTGGCCAATGATGATGGGTTCTAACATCTAACTTGCTAACTTGCTAACTTGCTAACCAAGCTAACTCTCTTTTATTTTCATGCTTTCTTTTTAGAGTAATGAGCGATGCTTGTGTTAGCTTGATCTTGATGCATGTTTTGAATGTGACGAACCATCCATGTGCCATGCTTTGCATCGTCTCTTGGAGCCAAGGATTATTGATGGCCGAGGATTAAAATGTGAGGCAACTATCATGAAGAGGTTAGCATGGTTAGTGGAGCATTTAGTAGTTAGTAGCCATGAGTTTTCTTTTCTCTTGTTTTAGAAATCGTTTTCAAACTCTTTTCTCATTTTTCTATCAATGTTTTCACCATCCTCTTAGTTCAACCTTGTTCCATTTTCTTTTCTATTCGTTTTTCCAACTCACTTTTATTTTGCTTTCTTCACCGTTTTCATCCCTCTCCTCACTTACCACATTCTAGATTTCCTTTTCTTTTCTTTTTCATTCTTTATCATTCTTTCAACAAAGAAGAAGTGTTAACAAACAACGTGAATAAAAACTGTTAATGCTTCTATCGCCTTCCTTCCCTGTGGATTCGATCCGTTGAGCCAATGTTATAACGGAAGTATCGAGGGTACATTAGCACATTCGAGCCTTTCATCGATTTCACATAAAACACATTTTTGAATGCTAGTTCCGCCCCGATCACTAGTATAGTCTAGTTTTGATGATCCATGCATTTTAAACTTGTATTCCCATTTTTAGATTTGTTTCATGTTTTTGTGTATATTTTTAACTTCATGTATATGTCTATCTTGTCCAAACTTTTGTTTATACATATACATCCTTTTGAGCCACGTGCCTTCATTCATATATCTTTGTGGACTCGTTGTGTTTGGATATGTATGTATACTTGAGTTTGTATAAGACATACATATGCCTTGAAGATTAAATAATTTTGATGATTTTCATGTTTAAGGAATTATGAGCTTAATGTCTATCTTTCATGTTTATGATATTCACACTTTATTTGTACACTCACTTTTCTTGTTTACTCATGTTTTATTTTCATGAGTCATAATTATGCTTAATTGGCTTAGAGTGTTGATTATCATATGGATTTCTTATTTCATGAAAAATTATTTTGTTTTATTCCTTACTTGAAGGATTTCGTACTAGTTTACAAGTTTTTCATTTAAACTAGTTCGTATTCTTCACATGGTAGAGTTTTCAAACATACAATAATTTTCAAATCTATTTTTGAAAACCCCTACCATCTACGGGCGGATGGATGGGCGATCATGTTCATGTATGCTTTATATTGAAAATCATTTTAAACTTGAGCATGAGATGGGAGGTAGTTATATGATGTATACACTTGATTATTATTGTTGTCTCAATTGGTATCATTGAACTCTTTCAATTGGTATCAATTTTGTTCTTTTTGTATACTCATATGTTTATTGTGTATGTATACTTTCAATTTGTATCATCTATTGGTGATTGGTACTCGTTCTATTTCATACAAATATACACGTTTTATTTGTGCTATTATATTTCTATATCTTGAGCACAAATCTTGTTTTTGCTAGAGCTTGAACTTTATTTTTGTTTCAATTGATTTATTTTTCAATTGGTATCTTATTTCAAGCCTATGCATAGTGTTTATTGGTATTTCATAAAGGGGAGAAAACTTATCTTTCAATTAAATTTTTGTATTCCACTCCCTTGCTTTATGATAGAAAATAATAGTTTTCAATTTGATATTATTTGTTTTTGATGAACAATTTCAATTGGTATCATATGCTTAAAATGAAAAATATTTACAATTGGTATCAAGATTTTGTTTTTATGTTCACTTTTCAATTGGTATCAATATGCACTTCATTTTCATATTTTTTAATTGGTATCAAGGTTGTTTGATCATACCCCTTATTGACATTGTGTTTTGTTTTAGACAAAAAGGGGGAGAACATCTTATCATTATTTGTTGTTCACCCCCCTCTTATTTCTTTAGTTCATATAAAGGGGAAGAAGATTTTGTTTGTTTTACAAAAGTTCTGATACTTTAAAATTTTGTTTAAGAAAAATTAAAAATGTTTTTGATGTGTAATTCCTATATGCAAGGAGAGCTTAACATCTCTTCTACATATAGATTCATGTTGAGTGTATTGTATATTGAAGAGCTTGACAACTCTTTTTTATGTGGTACACGTGTGTAGGGGGAGCTTCACATCTCCTCTTATGCATTACATATTATACGTTATGTGAATTAGGGCTTGTCATCCCTCTTTCATGTAATGTATATGTGTAGGGAAGCTAACTTAGCGTCTTCCTCTTCATGAATGTATATCGCATATAAACTTTTATTGATTGAACCCCTTATTAATCTTTTTGTTCTTGACAAAAAGGGGGAGAAAAATTTATTTTTGTGTTTTTACCCCTTTGTTGATGATTGACAAAAAGGGGGAGAAGAATTTGAGGTTTATATGCATGTTTTCCTTACTTTATTATTAAAGGGGGAGAAGAATTTATTGTTTATGCATATATGTTTTGTTTTGCAAATAGGAGAAAAAGATTTGATTTGTTTTATGCTTGAGTGCATGTTTATCTTCTTTATTTGTATACATGTTTATGTGCCATTCATTGCATATCTATTTGTTTATTTGTTTATGCATGAGTTAAGAGGGAGCTTCTTTGAAACTTAACTTTAATCCATGCATATATAACTCCATGAGTTTTGTCATCATTAAAAAGGGGGAGATTGTTGGCCCAAAGGCCTTCCTCTCTAGTTTTGATGATGATTAACTCATGTAGTTATGTTTACTAATAATCTTGTGATTTTAGTTCCAGATCAGTTAACAAGATATTAGTTGGTGATTAGCTTCAACAAAGGAGTTTAGAAGCTTTTCATGGTGAATCCAGGGCCAAAGCATCAAGATCATACCTTACCTAGCTCATGGATCACGGAGTTTGGACCAAGTCGCCTTGAAGATGAAGATCGTCAAGAAAACTTAGGTATTCATAAAGTTTAGTGTGTTTTAGATCCATATGTAAAGCTTAGTATAGTTGATATGCTCAAGTGCACAATACACACAAGTTTTATGTTTTGGATTTTGTTTTCATGAATAGTTGATCAAAACAAGTTTACATGGTTTTATGTATATTAGATGTGTTCAATATACATACATGCTTCATATCTTAAACAAACTTATTTTGATATGTCTATTCATGTGTTTTAGGAAAAATCAGATTTCCTATTGAGAAAAATCAAGTTTGATAAAAATACAAGTTTTGGTTTTGGTAAAAATTGTTAGACACAAAAATAGTTCATATTGATTGATATTTGAGCTAAACTTTTTATCACATGTTTATATATCAATGCAAAATGATAAAACTATTTTTGGTGATTTTTAAAAGTGTTAAAAGATTTTTCAAAAATATTTCTAACATGTTTTTCTGACCCAGTTTGTGCTGACAGGCCAGGTCGGTCTACCTGAACGGTCGACCGCACCATGGGCCGGTCGACCCTTGTGGTCGACCGACGTGCACAGACTTGTGCACGTCTGGCAGACACAAGCTCGGTCGACCGGGCGGTCGACCGGGTCTGAGAGCAGAGCTCTCAGTTTCTTTGGGTCGACCGGGCGGTCGATCGGGTTTGCCCAACGGTCACATTTTTGACCGTTGGCGGTCGACCAGGCAGCCGACCGCCAGGCCTGTCAGGCTGCCACATCAGCCTAACGGCTAGTTTTCTTTTGGGCCTATATATACCCCATTTCTTGGGGGTTTTAACCAAGATTTTTTGAGCAAATTTTTCCTTACTCTATGGTTTTAAAAAGAAGTTTTTAAAAGAGTTTAAAGAGCAAAAAGATTCATTTCATTTGTTTTAAGTGTTTTGTTATTTTCAAAGAAAATAAGTTTTTGGGAATTGTTTCTTGATCTAAAATTCTATATTCATTTGGTATTTTTCCCAAGAGATTTTCTTTGATCAAAACACTTAGTTTTCCACACTTGAGCTATATCTTCTATCCTAATCTATTTAGGATCTTTGTTTTGTGGAAAAGAAAAAAAAGAGATTGTTTGAGGTTGCTAAGCCTTCAAGTAGTACACCCTTGCTCTTGTTGTATCCCTCTTTGGTAGAGGTTGATCGGGTGATTGGTTTGCTCCCTCTAGTGAGAGGTGGAGTTTGGTTTGTAAACCCTCTTCGGTAGAGGTGTTGTGGTTGTTTGGCTACGGGCCTACCCCTCGGTTGTGAGGCGGTGTTTGAGAGAGGAGTTTGGTACTCCCTTGTTGTAAAAATCCTTCTCGGTGAAGGTTCCCTCGGTGGGAGTCCTCGGTGGACGTGATAGTGGTTTGGAAATCCTACACGGTGGTGTAGGCGGGGATGTAGAGCAAGGTGCTCGAACCTCGAAACATATCTTGGCCTTTGCGATTGATCCATTGTCTCTCTAACTCTCTCTATTTTATTTGTGCAAAGCATCATTCACTTCATATCATATCTAATTGCTTGCATTTGTATTGTGCCTTGCATATTCCATATTGCTATATCTTGTATATGCTTGGTTGTTTGTGTGCCTCACTTGTACTTAACCAACAAGAGCTTCACATAGCACCTCAACCCATATCTAGGGGAAGCAAGAGGAGTTAGTCCAGAGCCCTTCACAGGGAATTCGGCTATACTTGTTGTGTTGTATTATGTGTGTTGCAAAATTAGTTTTAAGCTTCCGCATTTAGCGCACTTAGTTTTCTAGATTAGCACTTACACCTATTCACCCCACCTCTAGGTGTTTTTTCAATGTGGACTAGGTGGATAAGGGGGACAATTTGGTTGAAAATTAGACTCGGAGGAGGTGAATCCCCATTGACTCTGTGAAAAGTTGAAATTATCATGGAAATTATGGTTATAAGATTGGGGACATGGGTTATATTGATTCGGATAAGACCAATCCGGCACACTAGGTTGGTTAAAGTTATGATATGCCGGGTTAGTAATATCCGAAAATGAAGTCGGTGTGTAATATGGATTATTATTGAAGTTGAAAAAATTGTTATTATAAGCCATATCACACAATAGAATACAAAAAAAAGAAAGAACAAACAAATAAGCAAACAAATAAAAGGAAAAAATTCTAAACTAAGTTAGGGTAGACCTATGACCTTGACGACTCCTAACTGGTTAGACTGTCCACGGGAGGTTTAATGCAGACTTTGACCACAACATAATCAGCCAGGTCAGGGCAAAGTTGGTGGGAGGTTTTCCGTCAAAGACATTCCTTAATTAAATAACCACCAACCTTCGGGCTTTCGGCCCTTAATCCCTTTCCTAGACACTGATTTGACAGGAGTCAAATTCCAACACTTTTTCCCCTTAGGTTAATCTCCTAATTGAGTCCGAGATGTCCCTAGGGCGAACGTCTACTCATTTTTAGTTAGGCTTGGGTTAGTGAGTGCTTGGAGTCTGATTTTTGGGCCAAGGAAGGGTAATTAAATCCCCACCTTATCTTGTTAATGGGTGGTGCCCTTAAAATCAATTTGTGCAAGTGTACAAGATATGTAAAATAAGATTCACTCAAAGCAAAAAAAATCAACCAAGAGATGAGTCCTATTCTAAATGCAATGCGAACGTACCTTGCTCCAGCACTCTTCAACAGTAAAAATAAATGAATTGAAAAGACACGTGCCTAAAATGCAAACGTCTAATCAATTTTTTAACTTTTTCAACAAATGTTTTACTGTTGGTTTATTAGCAAGTTTATGGTGATGGCATATAAGAAATAAATTTGCAGAAAACTAATTTTTGCAAAGTAAGCAGCCCTGCAAAAAAGACAGTTAGTAGTGAACTCTTCCTTGCCGCGGAAACGCGGCTAAAGCCGAGCAAACGCGGCAATTCAGAGGGTACTTGGTCTCTGCTTTCTAGAACAGAGGCCCAAGACCACTTATATGTTTTTGCAATCTTATTTTCCCGCTTTACTTGCCCTATAACCTGCAACAGAGAAGAAAGTTCGTTTTAGTTCTAAAAAATTTTCAATAAAAATCAGATTTCAATAAAAACGTTACCCTCCCCGGTAACGGCGCCAAAATTTGATTGAGCTTAAACCTGCACACAAAATACAGAATTTTAGATTTAGAATGAAGATGTGCAAGTGCCCAATTCTAACCGAGATAGCAAGTGGCTATGCGGGTCGTGATCCACAAGGAGGGTTTGCGATGGAAGCGTTCAAAGTTTTTATTGAAATCTTTGTGAAGAAAACGAAAGTTCTTCTTTGTTTTAAATAAATGAAAATGAAAAAAAAGTTATGTTAAAGTTAGAAAGAAAACGGTAGAATGAGAAAGTGGAGAGAATCAGAAAGTGACTATGTACAAATGAATTGGGAAAGAAGTGATGAAAGATTTGGAAGATGAGGTGTTGGTGATTTAATCTACAGAAATAAACGAAAAGAAAGAAATATAAAGAAGTACTCACCTAGTTTGGTTGATGACTTACCTGGAACCCTTGCATGTTCTACCTTGCTTCGGAGGCGTTCAAGGCATAAGTCATAGGATCGAGCTCAGTCCCCGTTCGCATTATATCATCAAGCCCGGCAAGAATGAAGTGATACGGATCTTGAGGAGGAGAACGTCTTCATGAAGTATCGTTGGCACTCACAAAGACTTTGTTATACTTATGCTTCAGAATTCACTTGCATTCTCATCAAAAACCAATAAAGGTAAAGTAAAAAGAGGAAAAGAAAAAGAAAACAAAAGTAAAGAGACGAACATAAACAAATGTTTACCTTTATTGCTTGCAGAAACAATGGAAGAAAGGAGGAGGGTACATCGGTGTCACTCTCAACATAAGCCTCTCTCTCTTACTTACATGAATCTCCATCTAACCTAAGCTTACATACCAATTACAATTACATAAAAAGAAAAGAAAAACCTAAACTACAAAGCGTAAAAACTAGGCTAAATCCTATCTTTGCATGGTCGTCCCATTTTCAGCACAAAGACTGCCCTTTTATAGGCATAACCCACATGAGGAAGTTCCCGGGGAGATCGAGGGAGCAAACGCTCCCCCTAACTCCCCAACCAAGCCGCAGAAACGCGGCTTTGGCCGCGTTTCCGCAGGCCACACCCTGTTGGTGGGTCGCCCTGGTATTCCCTTCTGCTTTTATCTTCAGTTGGTTTCTTTGTTTGAGTCCAGTATTGTGACGAAATAGCCTTGGATTCTTGGCTTTACCCGATCGATTCTGAGAGGATTCTTCTCAACCGGTTTTCAACCTCTTGATTTTGCCCTGATTCAGTGAGTGCGAATTAATTCTGATTTAATTCAGAATTTGGTGCGCTTTTGGGCTCATTTCTGTTCATCTCCTTAAGGAATGGACCTGCAAATAAATTAAACATTTAATTAAGACAATGCAGTTTTTATTCTATAATAAGTATGAAAATATGATATTAAATATGCAAACATTAGCGACCAATCAATGAGCCAATTAGCTAGCTCTCTAAGTGAAAGACCAAAGGGTACTTTACCTAGTCAGCCGCTAGTTAACCCAAAAACCTCAAATCAAGCATATGAAATTCAGGATCCATCGATCAACCAGTGCAATGCTGTTCACACACTTCGATCTGAAAAGAAGGTAGACAACCAGGTCTACCAACAGAAAAGTCCAGTCCACCCTGATCCTACTCCAGCCTCCACCTCTGCTAGTTCCTCCTAAACTGCTCCTCAAACATCTGACGAGGACAAAGCTGCTGAACAAGTTTATAAGCCTGTAGCACCCTTTCCCAATAGACTTAGGAACAATAATAAGAATATGCACATGGAGAAGATGCTAGAGATTTTCAACCAGGTCAAATTGAATGTGCCTCTTCTTGACGCTATCCAATAAGTTCCAGCTTCTGTAAAATTTCTTAAGGATATGTGTATAAAGAAGGGAAAGACAAATGGGCCCAAAAAAGTGTTCTTGGCAACCAATATAAGTGAAATTCTGTCTTGTCCCATTCCTGTGAAATACAAGAATCCCAGATGTCCCACCATTTCCTACACCATAGGACAAACCAAAATTAGTAGAGCACTTCTTGACCTGGGAGCAAGTATCAACTTGCTATCTCTCTCAGTATACCAGCAATTTGGGTTGGGCGAGCTAAGCCCAACTCGAGTCACCATTCAGCTAGCTGACTGATCTGTGAAAATTTCCAAGGGGAAATCACATATGTCCTTATCTTGGTTGGGGATTTCATCTACCCCATTGACTTCATTGTGCTTGAGACCCAACCTGTTCAAATCTGAGGTCTCAAACTCCAGTCATCTTAGGACGCCCTTTCCTTGCTACAGCCAATGCCATAATCAACTGTAGGAACGGGTCCATGTGCTTGACCTTTGGAGATATGACGAAGGAAGTCAATGTCTTCAATCTTGGACGACAACCTAGGGATGTCAATGATCAGACTTTTGAGGTCAATTCCATTGAAATCTGACCAGTGAGCATGAGGAAAGCATGGAGATAAAAACAGAGGCAGAGTTTGATCTGAAGTCTGAGGATTTTAATCTTGACCAGATCGTAGATTCGGCAGTGGATTGGGCGTCAAGCCCAAGTGTATCTCATCATAGGTTTGAAAGCCCGGAGATTGCCTCCAATGTAGCAACACCTTCCCTAGAGCTAAAAACCTTACCTGAACACCTCAAGTACGCCCACCTGGGCGGAAAGGACACCTTGTCAGTCATCATAGCATCCCACCTGATTGAGCAACAAGAGAACAGTTTAATGTCTATTCTGAAAAGACATAGGGAAGCCATTGGATGGACGATGAAGGATATCAAAGGTATAAGTCCAGCCATAGTGCAACATAGAATCCATTTAACCGATGTAACAACCCCAGGAGGGACCTACAACGCAGGCTTAACCCTCTCATGCAAGAGGCAGTTAAAGCAGAAATTTTGAAACTATTAGATAATGTGATCATTTATCCCATTTTAGATAGTCAATGGGTTAGCCCTGTTCATGCGCTCCCGAAGAAAGCTGGCTTTACAGTGGTTGAAAATGAGTAAAAAGAGTTGGTACAGACACGACTACCTACCAAGGTGCGTGTCTGTATTGACAATAGAAAGTTGAATGCAGCCACTCGTAAGGACCACTTTCCGCTACCCTTCATCGACCAAATGCTTGATCGTTTGGCTGGACATGAGTATTATTGCTTCCTAGATGGGTACTCGAGATACAATCAAATCCCTATTGCTGCAGAAGACCAGGAAAAGATAATGTTTACTTGCCCGTTCGGAACCTTTGCTTATCGGTGTATGCCCTTTGGATTATGCAATGCTCCCGCAATAGTTCAACGGTGCATGCTCAGTTTGTTCTCCGACATGGTAGAACGTTTTCTTGAGATTTTTATTGATGACTTCTCCATCTACGGAGATTCATTTGATCAGTATCTTCATCATCTAGAGTTAGTTCTGCAGAGATGCAAGGAGAAGAATCTATCTCTAAACTGGGAGAAATGTACTTCATGGTGAGACAGGGGATTGTCTTAGGCCATGAGATTTCTAGGAGAGGCATTGAAGTGGATAAGGCTAAAGTAGAAGTGATTGCTAAGCTTCCCCACCCAAAAGCATCAAGGATATTAGATCTTTTCTAGGGCATGCTGGGTTCTACAGATGGTTCATTAAGGATTTTAGCAAAATCGCTAGGCCCTTAACCAACCTACTCGCTAATGACGTGCCCTTTGATTTTAATGATGAATGTTTCAAGTCATGGGGGAAGCTTAAGCAAGAACTTATTTCTGCGCCTATTATTTCTATTCCTAATTGGACCCAACCGTTTGAAATCATGTGCGATGCCTCTGATTTTGCTATTGGCGCTGTTCTAGGACAACGCATCGATAATAGGCAGCACATGATTTACTATTTGAGTAGGACCTTGAATGACGCCCAACAGAATTATACAACGACCGAGAAGGAATTCTTGGCCGTTATCTTTGTGTTAGAAAAGCTTCGGCCATACTTGTTAGGCTCGAAGGCGGTGATTTTTACGGATCACTCGGCACTTAAATACCTCATGACCAAGAAGAAAGCAAAAACCCGATTGATTCGGTGGATCTTTTTGCTTCAAGAATTTGACTTGAAAATCTGGGATAAACGAGGTATAGAAAATGTGGTTGCTGATTATCTGTCACGAATTCTGAACGCACCTATCATACCAGCTCCGATCAATGAGGATTTCCCCGACAAGCACATCCTGACCATTTTTAAGGAACCCTGGTATGCGGACTTAGTCAATTACCTGGCCACTAGACAATTACCCGCTGACTGAACAAAGCAAGACCAGTGTCGTTTCTTTGCCCAAGTACGGTATTTCTTCTGGGAAGAGCCGTATCTTTTTAAGTATTGTCCCGACCAAATTATTCGACGATGCATACCAGAGGAAGAACAGAGGAGTGTGCTAAGCTTTTGCCATGAACTTGCATGTGGCGGACACTTCAGTCCCCGCAAGACTGCAGAGAAAGTTCTACAAAGTGGGTTCTACTGGCCCACTTTGTTCAAAGACTCATTCTACTTTTGCAAGACATGTGCAAATTGTCAGAAGATTGAGAATATTTCAAGAAGAGACATGATGCCCCTGAACCCTATCCTTGAAGTTGAAATTTTTGATGTTTGGGGTATTGACTTCATGGACCATTTCCTTCTTCCTTCGACAACCAGTTCATTTTGATTGCAGCAGATTACGTCTCTAAATGGGTAGAAGCTGTGCCAACAAAGACCAATGACAACAAAGTGGTTATCAAATTTCTCAAGGAAAACATCTTCTCCCGTTTTGGCACACCCCGTGCTATAATTAGTGATAATGGGTCACATTTCTGCAATAGAGTTTTTGAAGCTCTGATGCAGAAATATTCCATCAATTACAAGTTATCAACTCCGTATTATCCCTAAATAAATGGGCAAGTTGAAGTGACTAATCGTCAAATCAAGCTCATTTTGGAAAAGACGGTGGGACAAAATCGAAAAGAATGGTCGGTCAAGCTTAACGATGCGTTATGGGCTTACAGAACTGCTTTTAAGACCGTCCTAGGGATGTCTCCTTACAGAATTATCTTTGAAAAATCCTATCATTTGCCTGTTGAGTTAGAACACTGAGCTTTGTGGACTATTAAGCAACTGAATTTTGATCTGACTAAAGCCGGTGAACTAAGGAAATTACAGATCTTAGAGTTAAAGGAGATACAGAATGAGGCCTACAAAAACGCACGCATCACTAAAAGCAGAACTAAAATTTTTCATGACCAGATCATCAACGGGAAAAATTTTGCTCCAGGCGATAAGGTTCTGCTATATAATTATAGGCTTCATATTTTTGCGGGAAAGCTAAAAACTCGTTGGTCCGGACCCTTCATTGTGCGCACTGTCTTTCCACACGGTGCTGTGAAAATTTTTGATCCCAATAGTAATCAGGAATTCAAGGTGAACGGGCAACGATTAAAGCCATTTCTGACTGCTGAGCCAGAGTCGCACGCTGCAATTGTCCTGTGTCTTTGCAACCAAGTGTATACTTGACTGTTTGCCATCTCACACACCAATAAAAAAATAAAAAAATAAAAAAATAAAAATAATATATATAAATGAATTATCTATAAATAACAAGAGATTCATTCCAATACACATACCCTTGGTAAACTTGTAAATAATTTTGTGACCTAGGGGTAAGATTGGAATTTCATCATTTTGTTGTGCCTACTTATACCTCTCCACCCCTCTTTTTGCTACCTAACCTGAATTCCTTCTCCAGATCTCAAGAGAGGAGGTCAAGATCCACCTCCTCCCCTAAAATCCTTCTCTACCTCCATTAGAAAGCCGCGACCAGCCCTTTCTGGCCGCGAAAACGCGGCCCATTCAAGGAGTTGGCCGCGCCGCCAGCTCCCCTCTCAACCACACGTCGGAGTTCTCCTCTGTTTTTCCTTGGATTTGGGTTTCTCTGTCTGGATTGTCTCCAGGCATTTTTTTGTTGGTTCCCCCCAAGATTTTTCTCGCCTATTAAGTAATGTTCAGGGGTATGAGACTATTTTCTTAGATAGGATTCATGAGAGACAGTGGTATGGGTTGGCATATGATAATTTTGATGGTGACGTCTTTTATTGCCCAGACTTAGTGAGGAGTTTTTATTTAGGGATAGACACTGCTTCCATTAATCACGCCCTTAATCAATTCATTGTCCACCTAGACCACGGAAACCTGTTGCTCACCATTGAGGCTGTAGAGGAGGTCACCCAGGTGCCTTACCCTCCTCAGCACATTGCCCCCTTCCTTTATATGAGTATATGACTTTGATGGGTGTACGGTGCACCGAGCAAGATCGTGGTCTTCGGGTAAACTCCCCCTTCAGAAACATCGATTGTGTTGGTCGTTGGATTCAAAGAAACATCTTAGGCATAGGCCACACTACCTCGTTTAACAGACATGCCTTATAGATTATCCACAGCCTCATGACGAGGCAACATACTGTCTGTCTAAACACAATCCTTCTGCAACAATTGTTGGCCAACTCTCAACGGGCTAGGGGAGCCAAGTATTCTTTGCCCATCTTAGTGACTCGCTTATGCAGAAACTTTCTGCCCGCTGAGCCTTTGCTGCATATTACCGAGTCTTCGTTTCCCCCGAGCGTATCACCAGTGCCTATAACAGTTGCCTGCATTCGCTCTGGAGACTTACCATCCTGGGCGAGGATGTCCCAGCTGAGTCCTCCTCAGAGGACCAGATGGAAGAAGAGGATGACCTTGAGTTCTGGCGGCAACCGCCTCCATCTAATTCCACTGCATTCATGTCATCCTTTTGGAAGGGCATGAAAAAGATTTTTAAAGGACAGATTTCACTCAGGCGTCAAATGGATGAACAACATACCCTCCTGGCACGTATTGAGGAGACGCTTCAGCGTTCACGCTCGGCCGGCCCCAGCATTTCGGCCTACCCGAGTCGGCGGAGACGGTGATATCATTTCTTCCTCTTATTTATTGCATTTGCATTTACACGACATTCATTGAGGACAATGCATTAAATAGTTGTGGGGGGTGTTCAATTTTCTTCTTTTCTTTCCAAAAAAATAAAAAATAAAATTAAAAATTAAAAAAATGAAAATGACCTCTACAATGAAAAAAAATGAAAAAAGAATTTTTATACTCTTTGTAAAAATACCAAAAGGTTATGAGAATTAAGGGAACCGTACTAAGGAATTTTTATTTTAGCCTAAATAAGAAAAAGAAATATTGGTTTGACTAAGAGTTGGGAGGGACAAGGAAAATAACTCATATCTTTTATTTAGCTTTAATAGAATATGCATATATCACACACACAAGCTGGGATTTTGAGACATAACTTTGACATAAAAAAAGGAGAAAAGAAAATAAGCTGGATAATTATGCCTCAATAAGCATGATTACTCACGCCAATATATATATATATATATATATATATATATATATATATATATATATATATATATATAGAGAGAGAGAGAGAGAGAGAGAGAGAGAAATAATTCTTGATTTCGTGGCCTACTTTACTTGCATATTTGACCTGAGGGGTGTTTTTCCACTAGGTGCCCTAAAACCATCTGGTTTGGGAGTCATCGGTTTGATATGTGTTACACAAGTAAAGTAGAAAGCCTAAAGAAATCAAGAGTAAACATGTAGATAAACATTAAATTAAATAACATTTAGAGTTGAGTTAAAAAATCCCAAGCACATCGCACTTACACATGATGCATATCTATTCAAGCAAAATAACAGAATGAGTTAGAAGTACAAGATCCTTACTAAATTTAAGGGAAAACCATGATCTGTTCTTTTATAAAGGCTAAAGTATAGGAGGACTTGTGAGGGTTAGATATAATTCTTATAATCATTCGGTCATTTTTACTTAGATAATTGAAAGTTCTTTTTTCTGAAAGAGGTTTGCTTAAAGCTAACATCTCTCTTTATTTTGGATTTTGTGGGTGCAATCCACTGAAAACCCTCAGGAGATAACACTCCTCCTCTAGGGAAAGCTAGAGGTTTAACGGCTTATTACACATGCTCAGTGCAATCGCGTCACCTATGAAAGTGGTGTAATAACTTTTTTTTAGCTCTCTTTTGTTTTGCTCAGGGACGAGCAAAAAGATAAGTGTGGGGGTGTGATTAGTATTGGTACTTGCATATTTTTCATCACATTTTGCATACTTATCTTAATAAAAATCTGTTTATTAATTGGTGTTTCTCCTTGTTTCTAGGTCCATGGCTTGAAGAAGAAGAGAGGCCCAAAAACTCTAACATATTTGAGGATTTTTAAAACCAAAAGAGAAGCCCAAACTTGAAGCCCATATCTGTTGAACCAGGGAGCCAAAGTCAAAGGAGTGGAGGCTGCAATAAGGCACCCATACTGGCACCAGTCTGCAGCCCCTGGCGCCAGTATGGCCGCGGAAACGCGGCCTGGGCCAGGTATCCGCGGCTATCCTGGCACCACTCGACTGGTGCCAGGGGCCATACCCTCCATCCAATGCACCATACCCTCTGTATCTATAAAAACCCCCTGGGACTTTCACTGCAGGAGAAATCCAGAGAAGAGAGTTGTATTTTGTTGCTTTGTTAGGAGTTGTAGTTGTTGTTGTTCTTCTTCTTATAGTTTTAGTTTAGCCATTAGAGTGAAAGAGAGAGAGTGTGTAAGAGTTGTATTTGAAGGATGACAAACTAATACAAGTAACTACTTTTCTTTCTTCTTTCAATTTACTTGTGCTTTCCATTGGTTTTTACTTTCTTTTTGTAGTTTAACTTCCTTTCTCTCTACTTCTTTTCTTTTTGTTGTTTCTTTTCTTACCATTTCTAACTAATTCCCCCATTGCATGGCTAACTAACTACTAACCCACTAATCTCTAACAACTTGATTGATAACCCAAATGAGTCAATAGTGTCAAACAAGCCTTGTGCAAACGAGAGCTATGACATCTTAAGACGAGATTCTAACTCTAACTTACCTACAAGTATTTACCTTCTGATATTTCATACTTAAAAGGTTTTTTTTTGATGATCTATGGGTTTTGTACTTTTCTTGTTATTGTAAGTTAGAGACTTTCCTTTTAACTTTGCCGATACCATTAGTGCACTCGTGTCTTCCCGTATTCTCGCCTTCCATTGGATCTTCATAAGGGAATGTCCGAGTTTTTGTCGTTTAAAACTAAGTTATAGGAAGAACTTTCACTCGATTTTCACGTGAATAGCTCCAATGCAAAAGGATTAAGCTTGCCTATGATCCATCGCGAGGCTACATCTTCAAGAAGTTAGGGATTAGTCGGAGCAATTAGTAGAAAGTTAGCCATGCGCCTTTACCATTAAGAAAGACCCACTTTTACAAACCACCAAATCATTTTTAAACAATTCTTGAAACAACTTGTTTTCATTTTTCAATTCTTTATTTGAAATAAAGAACTTTCTCTTTTCTTGAACGAAGAAGCCGCATCAAGCTTTCATCGCTCTCCCTCCTTGCGGATACGACCCATAGAGCCACTTTGCTACTACGAAAGAATCGCAAAAGCAGTTACATTGACCCACACTCTTTTTACTTATTATTATGCTTGCTTTTTGCCGATCACTTTGTCGAGTAGATGTGTTATCCTATATCGAGGTTGTGTTCTCATCTAAGCTTGGCTAGGTAGCTTCCTTTGATCATCGGTTCCCTAAATAGATTTTCAATAATGGAACATGGGTAGTCACACTTAGGTATGCTAAACAAGAATGCAAAATTTATTAGTCCATCAAAGCTATAATCAAACTAGCATGAAATAAAAACTTGTACAATAGTTGTTAGCGCAATGAGTGATCCATCTTCATGTTCCATTAAGGCACTTGTTCAAGAGACAAGGCTCTAAGTGAGGTACACATGAATCATATGGAGGAGATACAAAGCATTTACTAAGAATTGAACATAACTCATCTTCATTGGGGATGAAAAAGACCTGTAAATTGCAAGACTAGAAATAGAACATCCAATGATTCATATGAGTTAGCAATCACTCAAGAGTTAGTAGTTAGTAGTGTTAGAAGTTAGTCATGTTAACGAGTTAGCTAGACATGGAAAGGAAGAACAAGCAACAATTCATTGTAGAAAGAAAATGCAAGAAAGTAAAAGCTTGAAGAAAAATGCAATAGAATAAGAAAAGACTTAAAGAATGAAAGATTGATCCTTATATTGAGTTATCACCTTCTTCAATTATAAAGATTTCTCACCATCACTCTTTCTTTTCTGGATTTTAGAAGGAGAAAATGAAAATTACACAAGAGACTAAAGAAAACCTAGAGAATCCCTAACAATTTCCATAAACAAGAATGCTATTCTCTCCTTCTCGATTACAGAGGCCCTAGGGGTCTATTTATAGCCTTCAGGAGAAGAGGCCATCCCACCACAGCCATTGGATCAAATGCTTGATCAACGGCCAAAGGACTGCCGCGGATCCGCGGCCAGAGCCGCGTTTCCGCGGCAGAATCTTGGTCGTTGCGCCAACGAATTCTCTTCCATTCTGTTATGCCTCGTGTGCTAGCTGGATCTTCTAGAAAATAGAGAATATGCTTTGGATCAATCCAGATTTGGGCTTCCTTGTTGTGGGCTTTTAAATTTCTCTTTAATTCCTTTAAAATCACAAAAATTGGGCCTTCTTCTCCATTTAATATTGGACGTGAAAAATAAGAGAGAAAAGCAATAAAAAACCCATTTTTATTAACATAAAGCATAGTATTGTGGTATAATATGATGCATAAATGAACTCCAATCACACCCCCATACCTAATTTTTGCTCGTCCCCGAGCAAAAATAAGCAAAGAGAAAAAAAACCTAACTAAATTATTACACCACTTTCGTAGGTGACACGATTGCACTGAGCTCGTGCAACAAGTCGTTAAACCTCTAGGTTACCCTAGAGGAGGAGTGTTATCTCTTGAGAGTTTTCAGCGGATTGCACCCACAAAATCCCAAGAAAAAGAAAATGTTAGTAAAAGAAAAGAAAAAAGAAAGTTTTTATGATCTATTTTTTTTCCAAGAATTACTGTGATCTATCGGTTTCGGGTTACCCAAAACTTTTCTTTCTTTTTATAAGTTTCCATTCGAAGTCTTATTTCAACTTAGGTTAAGTTTCCAAGAATAGAGAGAGAACTGGATTTTATATCAGGCCTAACATATATACATTTATATGTATGCGGATTTTTTCATAGACTTTAGTTCATTTATTTACATATATATATAATAATTATTTTCTTTTCTTTTTCCTTTTCTTATCTTTATATATATATATGTTTATTATATATTTACATTCCCTTAGCTTCATTAGGCTTTCTAATTTACCCATGTAGCGAGCCTTTTACCGATGACTCCCAGACCAGATGGTCTTAGGGCACCAGATGAAGATACATCCCTAAGGTCCAAGGACTCGAGTAAACTAGGCCACGAATGCTATGGACTCAACCACCTTTAGGCGTGACTGGTCATGCTTCTTAAGCCACAACTAACCAGCTTAATTAGTGATCAAGTTTTTATTTATGATTATTATTGTCATTTTTATATATATCTTTTTTATTGTTATATATGTATGTAAACAAAGTTACTAAGTCCTTGATTAATCCCTCAACATGTAAATGTATATAGTGCTTAGAAAAAATTCAAAATCTAGCTATCTTTCTATTATGTTCTTTCTTAACCTAAAGATCCAACAATACTTCTTATTTCGACTTATATTAAAAAATCTTAGTTTAGAATTTCCTTAATTCCTAAGATCACGTTAATTCTTTTCAAAAAATGGATCAAAGAAAATATTTTTTTATTTTTATTTTTTATTTTTCTTTTTTATATATATAAGAAAAGAAAAATCTAAAAATCTAAAAGAAAATCCTAGAAAAATCCTAAAAATGAAAAACCAAAGAAAATCCTAAAAAAAAATCTAGAAAAATCCTATGTTAGTATCTACCCCCCATACCTATCTCATGCATTGTCCCCAATGTATGCAAGAAAGTATATACATGAAATAGGTTAAGAAAAGGTGTCACCTCCTCCTTCGGCTTGGACCAGCGGTGGTGCTAGGCCCGGCCGACTGCGAACGCCGCAGACCCTCCTCAATGCGGTCTAAGCGAGACGTCTGCTCCTCAACTTGTTTGCGTAGTCTAACCTGCCTCTGAAATATCTTCTTCATGCCTCGTCAAATGGTAGACATGAAGGCGCGTGAATCAGCTGGGGGGTCCTGCTTCCAAAAGGCCGGATCATCCTTATCCTCCAAAAGTTCCTCCAAAGAGGACACAACCGGGGCATCTTCAGACTGGACACTAGGGGTCTAGACTACATGAAGACAACTATTGTAAACACTAGCCGACCTCTCTGGTGCAACAAACACCCTATCATATGTGTCAAAAACTGCATCTTGTAGGAAAGTCCTACACAGACGAGTGAGCAAAACTTGGTGAGAGTATTTTGCACCGCGTGTGCGTGAGGAGTTGGTGATGATACTATGAAAGTTGGTCTTGTTAATACAGATAGTGTGCTACCGAGTCATGAGGTCGTGAATGATCTGCAGCACCGGCCTATTGAAAGAGGTCGTGTGGTCAAGCCCTAATATGTTGCGTTGAATCCAGCGACCAACGTAATGTACGTTTTTAAATGTAGTACTGGCTTTGAGCCCCCTATCTTGTTTTGCACAGCGAGTCCCCATGACAGTCATGTAATCGATTAATGGTAGGGGGTCGCGATGATGTGGGTTGCAAGGGACGTGTGTGAATTCCTCTAGCAGAGCAAGTGCGATAACAATGTCCCTACTGGGTAGGTGCACCAAGAATTGGTATGCGTCAAAATTGATAGAGGCTTGATCTATGGAATTATAGAAAAGCTTGACGAGCTCGGGACAATAGTAAGCCTCATGATCTGAGTTATTATAAACTAATTCATACCAATCCCACGCATGAATACGATATAAAAATATATGACCATAACCGTTAACATCGCTAAGAATCCTAGCAAAATCTTTTTCAGCGAAAATAGACGGTGCCATGATGAATAATATGAAGTAAAGGGAAGAGATACGCAAACCTCCCCCGGACTACGTGGGGGAAAAACCTAAATTAGATTGCAGAGAGCAATCAGCAGTGGTAGCAGATGATCGGATGGTAGATCGGGAAACTTCTGACTGCCGCGATAGCAGAGCAATTTAGCGGCGCTCCAGAAGCTTCCAGTTGGCTGCGGATGCGCAGCAATGGCCATGGAAACACGGCAGGTTAGAGGAGATAGAGGGTCAGAAAAATTTGGGGGGCGGCGCTGGCCGTGCTTGTTTCAGATCTGGGGTTGAAAGTAGGATAAAGAAAGGAATACGGGATGGAGGGTATATATAAGGGGCTGAGAAGGATGGAATTCCCAAATTACCCTAGTTGAAATTAGAAATTTACAACCCTAGGGAAATTCAGGTTATTTAAAAAGGAAATTGTATGAAGAGAGAAAAACCTAGGTGCTATTTAGCACCTAAGTCCATTTTTTTTTATTTATTTTCTTGTTGATTATTTGGTTTTTATATATTTTGTTTGATTTTTATTATTTTTTTATTTTTAATTTGTTTTATTTACAAGGGAGGTCCAATTATTTGGTTTATATATATATATATTTTTTATTTTATTTTGTTTTATTTACAAGGGAGGTCCCAAAATGATTTACAGGAGACACCGGGGAAGAGTGTAAAATGACGTTGTTACATACAGACTGGGTCAAAAAGACCTAGTTCATGAATATTGTGTGACTCAGTCTCTGTGGTGAAGAATGGCTTGAGTCGTTGACCATTGACTTTGAATGTGTTGCCATTCTTAGGATCAGAAATCTCAATTGCACCATGTGGAGAGACATTATGTACAACGTATGGGCCTGACCACCTGGTTTTCAGCTTACCAGGGAAAAGGTGGAGTCGAGAGTTGTACAACAGAACTTTTTGTCCTGAGACAAAATTTTTCCTATGAATAGATTTATCATGAAAAAGCTTAGTTTTGTGTTTAGAAATCCGAGCGTTATCGTATGCATCATTTCTTAACTCTTCTAACTCGGATATCTGCAGCTTTCTCAAATCACCGGCTTTGTCTAAGTCCAAATTCAGCTATTTTAGTGCCCACATAGCACGGTGCTCTAGCTCCACAGGCAAATGGCAGGGCTTTCCAAATATAACTCGATATGAAGATATACCGAGGATAGTCTTGTAGGCGGTTCGATATGCCCATAGGGCATCAACGAGTTTGATGGACCAGTCCTTAGGTTTTGTCCTACAATTTTCTCCAGTATCAATTTAATTTGTCTATTGGTGAATTTCACTTGCTCATTCGTCTGAGAATGATAGGCCGTGGATAATTTATGAGAGAGAGTACTTCCGCATTAGGGCTTCAAAAGCCCGGTTGCAGAAATGACTCCTGTTGTCACTAATTATCGCACGAGGGGCTTCGAAGCGTGATATGATTTATCCTAGTCGGAACAGCTTCAGCCCATTTTGAGACATAGTCTACAACTACCAAAATGAATTGGTTGCCGTAAGACATAGGAAAGGATCCCATGAAATCGATGCCCCACAAATCAAAAATTTCTACCTCCAGGATCGGTGTAAAGGGCATCATGTCTCTACATATGATTCGACCCGTCATTTGACATCTGACACAGAGCTTACAGAAATTATAAGCGTCCTTAAAAAGAGTGGGCCAGTAGAACCCACTCTGAAGGACTTTCTCAGTAGTCTTTCGTGGACCAAAGTGTCCACCGCAAGCTAACTCGTGACAAAATGTAAAAACACTATGATGTTCATCCTCAGAAAGACACCTTCTAATTATCTAGTCAGACCAATATTTGAATAAATACGGTTCATCCCAAAAGAAAAACCGTATTTGTCTCACAAAGCGATGCTTGTCCTGACCTGACCAATTTGAAGGTGTTCGCCCGGTTGCAAGGTAGTTTGCTATATTAGCATACCAGCGCTATTTACACATCGTGAAGATGTGTTCGTCAGGAAAGTTTTCATTGATTGGCATTGTCTCAGTTGGTGCATTTGGAACTCTCGAAAGGTGATCTGCCACCACATTCTCAACGCCCTTTTGTCTTTAATTTTCAAATCAAACTCTTACAAAAAAGTATCCATCGAATCAGTCTAGCCTTTACATCCTTCTTTTGCATCAAGTATCTAAGGGCAGAGTGATCAGTGAAAATCGTTGTCTTAAACCCTAGTAGTATTGGCGAAACTTCTCCAACGCAAACACAACTGCTAAAAATTCTTTTTCAGTCGTTGTGTAATTTAGTTGGGCTTCATTAAGTGTCCTACTAGCATAGTGATCAGTCACATATAGTGCATATATATTGTCACATTTCCATGCTTGTTATCTAAATAAATCATATTAATAAGTCCTATTGTTCTTAATAAAATGCAGGCCCATTGCTAAAGGATAGGTCAGAGAAACGAGCCCAAAAGCCAATTTAATTCAGAATAAATTCGAAATTAGGGAATCAGGGCAGAATTGGCAAATCAGAGAGGTTGAAAATCGGTTGAAATGAATCTTCCTGAATCAAGCGGTTGAAGCCAACAAATCAAAGATCGTTTCGTCAAATCTGGGAGTTGCAACAGTGAAACCAGTAAGACAAAAGGATTCCAAATCCACGCCAACCACTTCTTCACCTGGATGTGGCCAATTGGCCACATCCAGGCTGCGGATCCATGGCTTGTTGGTGGAGATAAGGGGAGCGTTTGCTCCCCTTATCTCCTCACTCCCTTCCCTCTGGGTTTTTGCCTATAAAAGGCAGGGTTTTGTACTGAAAATTCAGCGAGGACTAGGATTAAATTTATTGTTCATTTTTAGGGTTTAGGAACATTGTTAGATAGCTTGGAGAAGTTGTATCTCCTCTTTATTCTTTTTTTAGTTTAGATCAGAAAAGAGAGAAGAGTGGAATTGAGTGTGTAATTCGTCTTTGAAGTGACAATCAAAGGAGCTTCTACTTGCCATTCCATCTCAACTTGAATTCAGTATGTTTGTATTTAATTGTCAATTTCTTGTTTGTTTTCATTTCATAATGAGTAGCTAAATCGTTTCATGGGCTCACTAATTGATGTTTTCTATCTCCTCTCTCTCGATTGAATTTGATGGAAGAAATCTCTTGAATCATAATGCCTAAAGTTAAATTTTATTCTTGAAATCTCATGAAGATGCTCTTCTTTTAAAACTTAGATTTTCAAGGCACAACTATTGTTAAATCATTTTTATTCCTTACTTGCTTCCTCGCGCTTGATGGTTTAACATTCCATTTTTAATGTTGTGTTAAGAAAGATCTCAAGATTTGATCCGAAATCATCTCATTTGTTATACTTGAACACTAAAAGAAATTACTCTTTTGCCAATGATAAAAGTGATGCACTAAAAATATTCTTGAGATAAGTAGTGAAGTAAATAAAATTAGTGAGCCCAGATCTTCGCCTTCTTATATTTAAAACACACAAAACAATTTTCAAAGCTTTTTTAAATCACCTTCTCCAAAGCCTTCTCAAAAGTTGCAATTTCTCTTTTAATCATTTCCCTTCTCTCTATTCTCTTTTCAGTTAAAAAACTAGCACCATTCTTAGCTTTCTAAACAAAACATCGAAATGCTTTCATCGCATTCCTCCTCGTGGACACGACCCGTTAGCCACAAGCTATACGGTAATTTCTTAATTCTTCGATTCTACAACCAGGGAGGGAACGGTGTATTTATTTTTTAACAAGTTTAGTGTCTTGTTTCAGGGACTTCAAATTCAGATTTAGCATTCAAGCTTTGCAAGAGAAGACTTGCTATTCTGTGCTTCTACTCTCGAAAGTTGGAAACAGAATTTCAAGAAATTGCGTTGCAAAATTTGAAAATTTCATTGGACTACTAAAACATTTTTTTGCAGGACATATTGCTTGCAAAAATTAAGTTTTTGTGCGTTATATTCTTGCTATATCTGCTATCCACCATCCCTATTTTAATTCAACAGTAATTTGAGTGATTGTTAATTGCTTAAAAAACGTTTAGACCTGCATTCTAGGCATTTGTCTAATTACGTTTATTTAACAATTACTATTGAAGAGAGCTGGAGATAAGGTACGTATGCATAGCATATAGTTTAGGAAACATTCTTGGGTGATATTTGCTTTGAATGCTACTTTTCTATATCTTGCACACTTCACAAAATTAACTCTAAGGGCAAAACCCAAATCAAGATTAGGTGGGGAAGTCATTACCCTTTCCTAGCCCACAAACCATTTCCAAGCACGCACAACCTAAGCCTAAGTAAAATCTGATAGATGATCGGGGCGGAACTAGCACTCAAAAATGTGTAATTTGTCAAATCACTGTAAAAACTTGAATGTGCTAATGTACCCTCGATACTTCCGTTATAGCATTGGTTCAACGGGTCGAATCCACAGGGAAGGGAGGCGATAGAAGCATTAACAGTTTTTATTCACGTGTTATGTTAATAGTTCTTCTTTGTTAAAAGAATTAGAAAAAGAAAAGAAAAGAAAAGAAAAGAAAATCAAGCATGTGGTAGGTGGAGAAGGCGATGAAAACGGCGAAGGAAACAAAAGAGAAGTAGTTTGGAAAACAAAATAGAAAAGAAGATGAAACAAAGGTGAACTAAGAGGATGGTGAAAACATCGATAGAAAAATGAGAAAAGGATTTTGGAAATAATTTTCAAAACAAAGTAAAAGAAAACTCATGGCTACTAACTACTAATTGCTCCACTAACCATGCTAACCTCTTAGTGATAGTTGCCTCACATGGATCCTTGGCCATCACTAATCTTTGGCTTCAAGAGACGATACAGAGCATGGCAAATAAGATGGTTCTTCACATTCAAACTTGTATCAAGAGCAAGCTAATACAAACATTAGATCATCAAAACCATTAGAAGTAAGCATGAAATAAGAGAGAGTTAGCTTGGTTAGCAAGTTAGCAAGTTAGATGTTAGAACCCATCATCATGAGCCATCAATGGCTCTTGCAAGAGCAAGGCCTTGTCAGGCTATTAGATTCATGTGGATTATCAAGTAAGTGGTTAGATGGTTAGTGGTTAGTAGTTAGTCACCATGAGAAAAAAATCTAGCAAAGTACATGTAGAAGATGAAGAAGATTACAATAGAGAAGAAAGGAGGCACCTTTATATAGATTGTCACCATCTATTACATCAATCCCTCTCTATCTCTCTCTGAATCTCTCAGCCCTACTACAAGATCTAAAAATAAAATGAAAATACAAAATAAAAGAAATGAAGAACACCTACACTAACCTAAAATCAAAAACTCCCCCTAAAAACAAAAACTGCTTGCGCTTTGGCCAAATACAGGGCTATTTATAGGCATAGGAAGTCTTTGGAAGACGAGACGGGGCCACGCGTCAAAAATCGACGCTTGGCCCCACCATTGGGCCGCGGATCCGCAGCAATTGTCGCGGATCCGCGGCCAAACCAGGGAGATAACTCCCTGGTTTTGGTGCGGGGATCCGTCTGGCTTCTAGGATGTTCATGGTATATCCCAATTCCGGTAATTTCGCCCGAATATTCGTCTGACGTGCGCAAGAGTCTAGGTTCGACGTATCTTCTAGATGTTCCCTTACTTGTCCTCCAAGTAATGCGAATTTAATTACCCGAAATTGGATTTAATTAAGCTCTTATTACTCCTTTGCCCTTAAACTCTTGATTTACCTGTAATAGAGACCAAAATACGGTTTAGATCGACAATTTATTCATAAATCGGTGGGGAAATGCGATATAATGATGCAGAATTATAAACTAATCACACCCCCACACTTATCTTTTGCTCGTCCTGAGCAAAACAAGAAAAGAAAAACTATACTATAAATGTTATTACACCACTTTCGCAGGTGACGCGATTGCACTGAGCCTGTGCAACAAGCCGTTAAACCTCTAGGTTACCCTAGAGGATGAGTATTGTCTCCTGAGGGTTTTCAGTGGATTGCACCCACAAAATCCATAAAGTAAGAAGACAAATGTTAGTATTTTGAAAACACATTTTGAAAGAGAGACAAGTTTATGAAATATTTTTGCAAAAATATAAGCGATCTAAGGTCATAAGTCCACCAAAAATCATTCTTCCTTAAACTTAGTCTCTATGCAAGATCTTGTCTTCAATTAAGGTAAGAATTCAAAATTGGATTGAATATTTTATCTTTCATACAACCTTGATAATATGCACTTTATGATAATGAAGATTTCTGGGATTTCAACTCCAACTATCAAGCCATTTATTTATATTCATATATATATATATTATATATATATATATATATATATATATATTTTTTTTTCTTTCCTTAATTTTCTTAGGCTTTCTAGTTCACCCATGTAGTGAGCCTATAACCGATTACTCCCGAACCAGACAGTTTTAGGGCACCAGATGAGAAAACATCCCTCGGGTTTAAGGACTCGAGTAAACAAGGCCACAAAACTAAGGGGGATTATTTGTTTCTTTTGACCACCGTTAGGCGTAAATAATCATGCTTCTTGAGGCATAGTTATCCAGCTTAAAAAGTGATTTTTTTTATATTTTTTCCTTTTATTTATGGCATTTTAGGTCTTTGTTTCCATCCCAAAATGTGTAAGTGTGATGTGCATACTATTTAAGGCAAAAAATTCAAGATAAAACTATCTCTCCAATTTATCTTACTTAGACTATAATTTTAAATAAGATCCATTATTTTGACTAGGTTTAAGATGCCATAATTAAGGCTTCCTTAATTTCTAAGATCATCTTAATTTTCTTAAAAATAGATCAAAACTTTGTCTCTTGTTTCAAAAAGTTTTTAAAGAAAGAGAAAATTCCTATACAAAAAGGGAAGATTTCTAAAAGTATCCTAAAAGAAGTGTAAAAGAAAGAAAATCTAAAAAACTCTACGTTAGTAAACCCTCCCCCACACTTATCTCATGCATTGTCCTCAATGCATCGTGATGTATGTATGCATGAAACAAATAGAGAGGGAAGGAAAAATCACCTCAAGGTGGTGGTTCCGGTGGTGGTCTGATTGGTCCATGAAATGCGGACCAATCCAACTTGCGTGGAGTCTGAAGGAACCCACCAGAGACCTCTATATTTCAACCCACTAGAATGACGTATATATTTATGATTTTTATTAAAAGTTTTACCCTATCTAATTTTCAAATTTTCAAAATAATTTCAGAGTCAAATTTATCAAGACCCTTGTTCCAGAACTGCTATAGGCTTTTGGAGTATCCATCACGAGGACTTTCATCTTTTAGGAGAGTCTCCATGTAGGCTTTAGCCATCAGGATGAGGACCCGTTATAGGCTGTCGGAGTTGCCACCAGGAGGACTTTCATCTTTCAGAATAGTCTTTGTGTAGGATTTAGCTGTCATGGTGAGGACCCACTATAGGCTGTCGGAGTAGTCATTAGGAGGACTTATATTTTTTAGGAGAGTCTCCATGTAGGCTTTAGCCGTCAGGGTAAGGATTCATTATAGGCTTTTGGAAGGAAATATAGGAACTAATACCGACTCAGTAAAAAGACTTAAGTCAAGTAAAGGTTCAGGAGTCGAGATTGGTTCAGGAAGTGGGTCCAAATCAAGAAGATGAAGCTCAAGTCCACATTCATTTCCCATGATGGAATGTGACTTTCTAAGATTGGTGATTCAAGCTCAAGAATGACAGGTATGGGAATCAAAACTGACTCTAAAATGTTGCTTAAATTGGGTAACATAACAGGAGTCAATATTGATTCAGGAATTTGAACTGGATCACAAATTTAAGGATCAAAGTCACATTCTTCATTGATTTCAATTCCATAAAAATGAGAACTTGCCAATTTATCAATGGGACTTTCAAAAGTATGAAATTGGTCAAGTTCAATATGATCATCATAAAAGATTGGTGATTCAATTTCACAATGGATTGGTACAGGATCCAATACTGACTCGGAAAAGGCCTGAATTCAGGTAAAAACACCTCAGTCAATATTGAATCAGGAAGTGAAATTGAATTACCAAGTGGAAGTTCAGGACCATATTCATGCTCAAGTTCAATTTCAGGAAAAGGATAACTTACCAAAATGTCAATGGGATTTGAAGTTTGGATAAGTTTAGATGGGTGCGCTGAAATTGAATCTTGGTTTTCAAAACAACATGACTCTTTGGCTCTGATAGAATGGTTAGTGACAAAAGGATGAGAATGAAGACTTTTGACCATCATATCTATGTCATGATTATGAGCCATTTGAGCTTGAGTCATGATTTCAAGCATCTTTTCATAGTTGATTAGTTCATCGTTTTGTTGTGATTGGGCTTGAAAAGAGGAAGATTTGTTTGAAAATTATGGTGAAGTCGCGAGTCCATCCGATTTTTGATTGTGGCTCAGACTCACCCAAGAGTTCCTTACTCGTTTCCACGGCAAATGGTTATTCATTATGAGGAGGTGGAACTGAGTAAGACTCTTGAAAATATTGTGGAATTGGAGAGGCCATCATTTTCTGAAATTGTCGCTCGGCCTCTTGTAGGTTGGCTTCTATACTCTGTTCTAATTCAAATTTCTCTTCAATTGATGGTTCTAGAAAAGGAGTTGTTGACTGATTTTTCCTGCACACAAAAATTAGAATATTAGATTAAGAATAGATCGTGCGAGGAATCAGTTCTAATCCGCGGTAGCAGGGCTATGCGGGTCGTGATCCTCAAGGAGGGACTGCGATAGAAGCGTTAAGCAAGTTTCTCTAAAAATTTATCTTTTTTAGTTAATTTGTTAATCACGATGGTATTACAAAGAAAAGTGGTATTTACAATGAGTTGTGGGAAAGAATATTGGAGAGGTGTGGATTTGATCTACAAAAAAGAAAAGAAAAGAAACGAAAAGAAAAGAAAACTTACTTGAGATTGGTTGAAGAAAGAACGTGAAAAACCTTACATGTTCTACCTTGCTTAGGAGGCGTTCCACGAATAGATCATAAGATCGATCTCAATCCCTGTGCACATTATATCGTCAAGCATACTCAAGTACGAAGTGATGCGTAGCTTGGAGGAGACGTCTTCATGAACTATCGCTGGTTCTCACAGAGCTTAGTTATACGTGCTTATGGAATCCACTTGCATGTTCATCAACAACCACAAGATCACAGAGAAAAAGAAAAGAAAAACAAAATAAAAATAACACATAAGAATAAAGAACAAAAGAAAAGTAATTACCTTTATTGCTTTAATCAATGGCAGAGAAAAGAAGATACATCGGTGTCACGCTCGATATAATCCTCTCTCTCTCTTAAAAATAAAAAGAAAAGAAACCCTAATTTACAAAAGAAGAAAACCTAGAAGAAACCCTAATTTTGGCCCTTTGCTCGCCTCTGGACGCTCTGTACGTTGTACTGCAGGGGATATTTATAGGTGCAGAAGGCCGAGGAGTCCTAGATAAACCTGCCCACGAAATCTGGGATCTGGATGAGATCAAAGTGCCGCGTTTCCGCGGCTTTTGCCGCGGATCCGCGGCACTTTAGTGGCTTCTGGCCACGCGCTTTGGCGCGTGGCTTCTCCTGGTCCGTTCCTCTGGGCTTCTGCTTCTGGAAGTTTGATCCTGGCCTTTTAATCTGGATTTTCGAGATAACTTGGTAATCAAGTTACTCTTAATCCAGATTTCTTCAAATCTTCTTCCCACGAATTTTCTTCTTATCTTGGCCTTTTATCCTCATCCTGCATGTGTTTAGGGTTGGATAGAAGTCTATCCTTCCCTAATCTCTGATATTTGCAACTTTTAGCCCTTGTATTTGCATTTTGACTCTTTGTATTTGCGCTTTTTCACCTGGGCTTCAAACATGGGCTTGGATCTGGGCTTTGGGCTCTTTAGGCTTTATTTATTGCTAAAATAACAATTCGAGGCCTGCACACAATAAATTACAAATTATTAATAAATGTGCAGAATTAAATGAATAAATATGAAAATGTGATGGTAAATATGATGATAAAAATGCACTTTTGACTACCAATCAGGAGTATAGGAAGCAAATTAGGAAATGGATATTGTGAAATTTGTGGACAAGGTGGATACGGTGGACAAGGAGGTTGAAATTTTAACTCGGGGGAGGTGAATCCCCATTGACTCTGTAAAGAGTTGAAATTATTTTGAAAATTATAGTCTTAAGATTATGGGTATGGGTTGTATTGATTCGGATAAGTCCAACTCGGTGTATTTAGTTGGTTCATATTGTAAAAGGCCGGGTTGAAATTATATGAATCAAATAGAGTTGGTGTGAAATATGGATTCATATTTAGATTGAAGGAATTGTTATTGTTGAATTCCATTTCACAAACAATCACAAACAAAAAAATGAAAAATCGAACAACAAACAAAAAGAAAGAAAAAATCAAAACCAAGCCTATATTAAGGTTGACCTAGACCTAGACGACTCCTAACTGGTCGACTACCCGGGGGAGGTTGTTGCTTGAATCTGACCACAAGCTAATTGGCCAGGTAGGGGCAAAATACGGTGGGAGGTATCCGTGCGTAAGCAACGGGCCTTAATTATGCCAAACCACGGTATCTTCGAGGCGTAACCTCTTAATCCCCAACCTCAGAGACCGATTTCACAAGAGAAAGATTCAAAACAAGTTCCACCCTCGGTCAATCTCTTAATGAGTTCGAGATGTCCCTAGGGGCCAACATCTATCAATTTTTATTAGGGCTTGGGTTGTGTGAGTGGGGAGGTGGTTTTGGGCCAAGGAAGGGTGATGAAATCCCCACCTTATCTTGTATTGGCTTATGCCCTTAAGTTCAATTCGTGCAAGTGTACAATATAGACAAGAATATAACACAAAGCGATAAATCACCGACGTGTTTGTCCTATGCTATATGTAATGCCATATGTACACCTCAATCCAGATCACAACAACAGAACAAAATACAGTATATTGGAATTGAATTGACACGTGCCTAAATGCAAATGTCTAAACCGTTTTAAAAGCGTCCAAATACCGTATTTTAATTCTTTAATTTATATGGTGTATAGGCAATCAAAGCAGAAAAGTAATAGTACAGATCCACTAGCTATTACAATTCACACATCCCAGCACAACAAGATACACAATGTTTACAACATGGCCGCGTTTTTGTGGCAAAAGTCGCGTTTGCGCAGCGGTTCTTTAGAAGCTGGGGCCCTGTTTTCAAGAGCAGGGAGATGCAAAGTTAGTTTTTATTCTGCAATGTTAAGATCCTGTCAAAAATGTCCTGCACACCAAAATAGAGAAGATAAATGTTAACAAAAACGTGAAAACAAAACCATTCCCGTTCCCCGTCAACGGCGCCAAAAACTTGATCGGGGCGGAACTAGCACTCAAAAATGTGTAATTTGTCAAATCAATGTAAAAGCTTGTATGTGCTAATGTACCTTCGATACTTCCGTTATAGCATTGGCTCAACGGGTCGAATCCACAGGGAAGGGAGGCGATAGAAGCATTAACAGTTTTTATTCACGTGTTATGTTAACAGTTCTTCTTTATTAAATGAATTAGAAAAAGAAAAGAAAAGAAATGGAAAGGAAATCAAGCATTGGTAGGTGGAGAAGGCGATGAAAACGGCGAAGGAAACAAAAGAGAAGTGGTTTGGAAAACAAAATAGAAAAGAAGATGAAACAAAGGTGAACTAAGAGGATGGTGAAAACATCGATAGAAAATGAGAAAAGGATTTTGAAAATAATTTTCAAAACAAAGTAAAAGAAAACTCATGGCTACTAACTACTAATTGCTCCACTAACCATGCTAACCTCTTAGTGATAGTTGCCTCACATGGATCCTTGGCCATCACTAATCCTTCGCTTCAAGAGACGATACAGAGCATGGCAAATAAGATGGTTCTTCACATTCAAATTTGCATCTTGAGCAAGCTAATACAAATATTAGATCATCAAAACCATTAGAAGTAAGCATGAAATAAGAGAGAGTTAGCTTGGTTAGCAAGTTAGATGTTAGAACCCATCATCATGAGCCATCAATGACTCTTGCAAGAGCAAGACCTTGTGAGGCAATTAGATTCATATGGATTATCAAGTAAGTGGTTAGATGGTCAGTGGTTAGTAGTTAGTCACTATGAGAAGAAAATCTAGCCAAGCATCATGTAGAAGATGAAGAAGATTACAATAGAGAAGAAAGGAGGCACCTTTACATAGATTGTCACTATCTATTACATCAATCCCTCTCTATCTCTCTCTGAATCTCTCAGCCCTACTACAAGATCTAAAAACGAAATGAAAATACAAAATAAAAGAAATGAAGAACACCTACACTAACCTAAAATCAAAAACTCCTCCTAAAAATGAAAACTGCTTGCTCTTTGGCCAAATACAGGGCTATTTATAGGCATAGGAAGTCTCTGGAAGATGAGACGGGGCCACGTGTCGAAAATCGAGCGTGGCCCCACCATTGGGCCACGGATCCGCAGCAATTGCCGCGGATTCGCGGCCAAACCAGGGAGTTAACTCCCTGGTTTTGGTGCGGGGATCCGTCTGGCTTCTAGGATGTTCATGGTATATCCCAATTTTGGTAATTTCGTCCGAATATTCGTCTGACGTGCGCAAGAGTCTAGGTTCGACGTATCTTCTAGATGTTCCCTTGCTTGGCCTCCAAGTAATGCGGATTTAAATTACCCGAAATTGGGTTTAATTAAGCTCTTATTACTCCTTTGCCCTTAAACTCTTTATTTACCTGCAATAGAGACCAAAACATGGTTTAGACCGATAATTTATTCATAAATCGGTGGGGAAATGCGATATAATAATGCAGAATTGTAGACTAATCAATAGACGTTGGCCTTAAGGACATCTCGAACTCACTAGTAGATTATCCTAAGGTGGAAGGTGTTGGAATTTGACTTCTGCCAAATCAGTGTCTAGGAAGGGGATTAAGGGCCGAAAGTCCGAAGGTTGGTGGTTACTTAATTAAGGAACGTCTTTGAAGGATAACTTTCCACCAATCTTGCCCTGGCCTGGCTGATTAGCTTGCGGTCAAAGTCTACACTATACCTCCTGTGGACAATCAACCAGTTAGGAGTTGTCTAGGTCGAGGTTACCTTAGACCAGGCTTGGTTAATTACTTTTGTTGATTGTTAGTAAACTTATTTGTGATTGTGATTGTGTTTGTGTATGCAAGTGTGGTCAAGAGACCCTAACTCATCTAGGTTGACTAGAAACACATCACACCCAAGTTTGAACCAAGACCAGATCCGGTTATGGCTCAACCAATATCTTTGCAGGATAGGTTCTATCCCATTAGAACCTCACTTCCATCCTGCATCCAACTTCTATCGGTTGGTGAACATAACTTTGAGCTTAAGCCACAATTCATCAACACACTCCTTAAGTTTCATGGCTTAGAGTCCGAAGAGGCTTATTTCTTCATAAGAGAATTTGAAGAAGTATGTTAATGATGAAAATCCCACACCTTGCAGATAATGCTATTAGGTTGAGATTTGTCCCATTTGCTACTAAGGACTTTGCCAAGAAATGGCTCTACAGCTTAGCGGCCGGCTCTATCACATCCTAGGATGGTTTTATCAAGGTCTTCTTGAAGAAATTCTATCCAATTCACAAGACCGCTCTCGTTAGGAAAAATATCATGCAGTTCAAGTAAGAACCTAGTGAATCGTTTTGGAGGTACTTTGAACGCTTCAAAGACCTCCTTGTCCAATGTCCTCATCATGGAATAGAGAAATGGCGACAATGCTAAATTCTTTATGACGGTATAGACTACTCAACGAAGGCCCTCTTAGAAAGTATGTGCCAAGGGGGATTCTTGCAGAAGGATGAGCATGAAGAATAGGATTTATATGAGAATCTAGCTGAAATGACCATCCAATGAGAACCTACTAGTGAAAGCTCTAGGAATCCAAACTCTATCTCTTCAAGGGGAGGTCTCCATTCAATTGAATCATCCATAGCTAATGAGGCTAAGTTAGCTAACCTAGAGAGAAGACTGGAAGCTTTAGAAACTAAGGAACCAAGTCCAGTCAATCAAGTCAGCCCGAACCAATTTCCAACTCTGGGTTTACTTACTGTCAGGCCATGAATCATGTGTTTGAGGAGTATCCTGTATTTCAAGCTCAATAACTCCTTTCTGAACCAATGAATGCGGCCTTTTCAAGGCCGAACAATGATCCTTATGCTCCAACGTACAATCCTGGCTGGAGAAATCACCCAAATTTCTCATGAAGCCAACAAAATAATGACCACCCACGGTCAAACCATGCAAGCCACTTCCATCATTCCAATAATTCTTCAAATCACCAACCCAACTTTCCAAATCACCCTCACAATTCTCCCAACAATTTTTCACACTATCAATAAAATTTTCCTAACCAAGCTTCATAACCTTCCTTTCAGAATCCTCAGCTTGAAAGGAGAATGATTGACTTTGAGAGAAATATGAAAAGTTACATGAAGAACCAAGATTCCCTCATGTAGACAATACAGAGGTTAGAGGGTCAAATGAGCAACTTAGCCAATCCACAACATCAGAGGCAAAAGAGTACCTTGCCCAGTCAACCAATTATGAATCTTAGGAATTCACAACAAGCTCATTTGGTTGAGGATCAATCATTGAATCAATGTAATCTTGTTCATACATTGAGGTCGGGAAAGAAAGTTGATAACCAAGTGTCAACACCACCCAATCCCAGTCCGCACAATCACACTCCAGCATCCACCTCATCCAATCCCAAGCCTTCCTAATCTGACGAATCTGAAACAAATACGTCAACCAGTCCAGTGTACAAGCCTATAATACCATTTCCTAATAGGCTAAAAACAACAAGCAAAATTCACAAATGGATAAGATAATTGAGATATTTAACCAAGTGAAGATAAATGTGCCACTCCTTGATGCCATCCAGCAAGTCCCATCCTATGCAAAATTTCTTAAGGACATGTGCACCAAGAAGAGAAAGACTAATGTACCCAAGAAGTCTTCTTAGCCACAAACATTAGTGAGCTACTATCGGGCCGATTCCTGTCAAGTACAAGGATCCGGGTTGTCCCACCATTGCCTGTACTATAGGACAAGCCGAGATTAGTCATGCACTTCTTGATTTGGGAGCAAGTATCAACCTGCTTCCATTCTTAGTTTATCAACAACTCGGGTTGGGCAATCTTAGTCCAACTAGAGTCACTATCCAACTGGCTAACCATTCTGTGAAAGTCCCAAAAGGAGAAATTAATGTGTCCTTATCTAGGTCTGGGAGTTTATCTACTCAGTTGATTTCATAGTTCTTGAGACACAACCTGTGTCCAATCCTAGGGCTCAAACTCCAGTTATCCTAGGGCGCCCATTCTTTGCTACTGCTAATGCTATTATCAATTGTAGGAATAGGTCTATGAGATTAACCTTTGGGGACATGACTAGAGAAGTCAATGTCTTCAACCTAGAAAAATAACCTCGTAAGATAAGAGACCAAACATTTGAGGTAAACTTTGCTGAAAACAATTGTGATGAAGAGAGTGAAGGTATAGAGAATGAGTCGTTGTTTCTTAATGAATTATTTAAGAATGAATGCGATTATCTTGATGAGAAGGCATATGTCGGAGATTCTAATGTCAGAGTACCCTTTAAAAAAGGGAAATTTGATTTGAATATCTTCACTTTCGATGAGCCAACCAATAAACTATCGCATGAGAATATAATTCAAGAACCTCCGATTGACATACTCTTTGAAAACCTTTTCGAAGAAGAACTCATATCTTGGATGAACCAACTAGGGATATTTTGGTTAATTACACATCTTCAGGGGAAAATGTTGACCTAAATTTTGAGGAGATATATGGAACTGAGTTAGGATTCTTAGGCATTCATAATGAAGAAGTTCTAACTGAGAAGTGTGGTGGAGATCAATTTTTGAATAATGAATGTAGTCATATGAGGAAGAAAACACCTAAAAAAGGTGAGACTGGGGAGGAAGAGAGCTAAAATTACAAAAAAATTGGCCTCCCCACTATGCCCTTTAAGGAGGACCCATTGGAATGATGGGAAGCGAGCTAGAGGGATGAGACTGAAAAGATCTTGGTGTGGAAGAAACTTGATGTTGTACAATTTTTGTATAATATTTGTACCTCTTTTACATTTCTCTTCATGCATCTTTACATTTCTTTCATGCATTGGGGACAATGCATGAGATAAGTATGGGGAGGGTTCTAACATGACTAACATAACTATAAAAAAAAAGAGAAATATATAGATAAAAAAACTTTTGAAAGGAAAGAACAATATTTTGATATATTTTTTGTAAGAAATTAAATCAATTTTAAGGAATAGGAAAATCTTAATTAGGATTTCTTACACTTGGTCAAAATAAGATGAATTGTTTGATTTTTAGGGTTAGAAAGAAAATTTGTGAAAGTAATTTAGTCTTGATCTTTACCTTGATGAAATATGCACACTTTATACACTTACACACTTAGGGTTCAAAAACAAAGACTCTTATGCCTTATAAAAAAAAAGAAAAAAAACTATATAAAAAAATAAACAAATCTAATTATTGATTAGCTTGGTGCTTTGGCCTCAGCAAGCCTTGGTATTTATGCAAAAGATAATTAGATAAGTTTGAAATATATATATATAAATCCTCTGATTAAGCTGGGTATCTATGCCTCAAGAAGCATAAGTATTCACACCTAAAAGGGGTATATTTTATAAATAAAAACCTTGGTTTCGTGGCCTTGTCTGCTTGAGTTTTTAAGTCCTTAGGGGTGTTTTCTCACCTGGTGCCCTAAAACTGTCCGGTTTGGATGTCACTGACTAAAAGCTCGTTACATGGGCAGATTAGAAAGCCTAATAGAATTGAGGAATAAATACCACCAAAGATAAATATAAATAAGGCATAGGATTTAATGTTAAAGAACCCTTAGCCAAACTTCACAGTCACGATGGTGCATATGACTCAGGGTAAAGTAATAGACTAGATGAGAAAGACAATTTGACTCCTTACTTTGATTGATGACATGTTTTTGAATGGAGACTACGTTTAGAAAAATTTGATATTCCTATAACTTATAGATTACTTAAACTCTCACAAATATACTTCAAATATTTTCTCTTTTCAAAATGCTTTTTCAAAACAGTAACTTTTTTCTTTTTCTTTATGGATTTTGTGGGTGTAATCCACTGAAAACCCTCACGAGACAAAACTCGTGCTCTAGGGGTAACCTAGAGTTTAACGGCTTGTTGCACATGCTCTGTGCAATCGAGTGACCTGCGAAAGTGGTCTAATAATTGATTAAGATTAGTTATGATATTTTGTTTGAGGGCGAGTAAAAGATAAGTATGGGGGTGTGATCAGTCATATAAAGTGCATATATATTGTCACGTTTCCATACTTGTTATCTAAATAAATCATATTAATAAGTCCTATTGTTCTTTATAAAATGCAGGCCCATTGCTAAAGGATAGGCCAGAGAAACGAGCCCAAAAGCCCATTTAATTTAGAATAAATTCGAAATCCGAAAATCAGGATAGATCTTGGCAAATCAGAGAGGTTGAAAATCGGTTGAAATGAATCTTCCTGAATCAAGCGGTTGAAGCCAACAAATCAAAGATCGTTTCGTCAAATCTGGGAGTTGCAATAGTAAAACCAGCAAGACAAAAGGGATTCCAAATCCACGCCAACCACTTCTCCACCTGGATGTGGCCAATTGGCCACATCAAGGCCGCGGATCCGCGGCCCAAGCCGCGGATCCGCGGCTTGTTGGTGGAGATAAGGGGAGCATTTGCTCCCCTTATCTCCCCAATCCCTTCCCTCTGGGTTTTTGCCTATAAAAGGCAGGGTTTTGTACTGAAAATTCAGCGAGGACTAGGATTAAATTTATTGTTCATTTTTAGGGTTTAGGAACATTGTTAGAAAGCTTGGAGAAGTTGTATCTTCTCTTTATTCTTTTTTTAGTTTAGACCAGAAAAGAGAGAAGAGTGGAATTGAGTGTGTAATTCGTCTTTGAAGTGACAATCAAAGGAGCTTCTACTTGCCATTCCAACTCAACTTGAATTCGGTATGTTTGTGTTTAATTGTTAATTTCTTGTTTGTTTTCATTTCATAATGAGTAGCTAAATCGTTTTCTGGGCTCAATAAATGATGTTTTCTATCTCCTCTCTCTCGATTGAATTTGATGGAAGAACTCTCTTGAATCATAATGCCTAAAGTTAAATTTTATTTTTGAAAGCTCATGATGATGCTCTTCTTTTAAAACTTAGATTTTCAAGGCACAACTATTGTTAAAACGTTTTTATTTCATACTTGCTTCCTCGCGCTTGATGGTTTAACATTCTATTTTTAATGTTGTATTAAGAAAGATCTCAAGATTTGATCCGAAATCATCTCATTTGTTTTACTTGAACACTAAAAGAAATTAAGCTCTTTTGCCTATGATAAAAGTGATGCACTAAAAATATTCCTGAGATAAGTAGTGAAGTAAATAAAATTAGTGAGCCCAGATCTTCTCTTTCTTATATTTTAAAACAACCAAACAAATTTCAAAGCTTTTTTAAATCACCTTCTCCAAAGTCTTCTCTAAATTTGCAATTTCTCTTTTAATTATTTTCCTTCTCTTCATTCTCTTTTCAATTAAAAAACTAGCACCATTCTTAGCTTTCTAAACAAAACACGAAAAGCTTTCATTGCATTCCTCCTCGTGGACACGACCCGTTAGCCACAAGCTACACGGTAATTTCTTAACTCTTTGATTCTACAATCACATAGTAAATCACGTGTCGCCTGTTATCAGTACGCAATCCGAGAACAGCGCCTATGGCATAATCGGAGGCATCACACATGATTTCAAAAGGCCTAGTCCAATCAGGCGCTGAGATTATTGGCGGCGAGATAAGTCTGTGCTTAAGCTCCTCCCAAGCTTGTAGACACTCTTCATCAAAATTGAAGGGCACATCTTTTCCTAAGAGATTCGTTAAAGATCTAGCAATTTTGCTAAACCCCTGAATAAATCTCTATAGAAGCCAGCGTGCCCTAGAAATGATCTAATGTCTTTTAAGCATTTTGGCTCAGATAGCTTTGTTATTACTTTCACTTTTGAACTATCAACCTTAATTCCTTTGTTTGAAACTTCGTGCCCTAGGACTATTCCTTGCTTGATCATAAAGTGATACTTCTCCCAGTTAACTGTCAAGTTTTTCTCCATGCATTATTATAAAACTAGCTTAAGATCTACTGAATGGTTTTTCTGTTAAAGCTTCAAAGAGGTCCCAACCTTGGTTCTCATCTTTCTTCAAAAATTCCCCTTGACACATAGTCTCAAGGAGCATCTTAGTTTGGTAGTCTAGTCCGTCATAGAGAATTTGGCATGCTGCCGCTTCTCTATGCCGTGATGAGGACATTGGGCTAGTAAATCTTTAAACCGTTCAAAATACTTCCAAAATTGTTCACTTGATTCCTGCTTAAACTGCATTATGTTTTTTCTGATGAGGGCCGTTTTATGAATGGGAAAGAACTTCTTAAGAAAGACTTTGACAAAATCATCCCATGACGAGATAGAGCTGGCAGGCAGATTATATAGCCACTTCTTAGCTATATCCTTAAGCGCGAAGGGAATGAACCTTAATTTAACAACATCTTCTCCCTGTTGGGGAATTCTCATCATCAAACACACTTCTTCAAACTCATGAATGAAGAAATATGCGTCCTTGGATTCTAGGCCATGAAACCTAGGGAGTGTATTTATGAATTACGGTTTAAGCTCAAAATTGTTTCCATTTGCCTCGGGTAAAAGAATGCATGAAGGAAGTGAAGTGCGAATAGGGTAGAACTTGTCTTGGAGAGAAGTATTGTTAGCCATGATTGGGATTGTTTTAGGAAGTGGTGTTTGTGCAAGTGTAGAAGTCCTAACGAGTCTTGCTGAAATTGGATCCCGGTACCACTCTTGCATGCACAATCACAGACAACGTTCACCAAGTAATCAAGCGAAAAAGGAAAATAACAAACAAGAAAAAAGAAAAACAATCACAAGCTATCAAGGATACCTAGACCTAGATGACTCCTAACTGTTCGATGAACCGAAGAAGGTTATTGCTCGAGTCAGACCGCAGCTAATCCGCCAGGTAGGGGCAAAATACAGTGAGAGGTATCCGTGCGTAAGCAACGGGCCTTAATTACGCCAAACCACGGTATCTCCTCTTAATCCCCAATCTTAGACACTGATTTGACTGGAGTATGAATCAAAAATAATTTCCAACCTCAGCTAATCTCTTAACGAGTCCGGATGTCCCTAGGGGCCAACGCCTATCAATTTTTATTAAAAAGCTTGGGATTGTGAGTGCTTGGATTGTGTTTTTTGGGCCAAGGAAGGGTGATTAAATCCCCACCTTATCTTATTATTGGGTGATACCCTTAAGGTCGATTTGTGCAAGTGTACAATATATATGAAACAAGATTCACTCAAAGCGATGTAAATCAACCAAGAGATGAGTCCTATTCTAAATGCAATGCGAACGTACCTTGCTCCAGCACTCTTCAACAGTAAAGTAAATGAATTGAAACGACACGTGCCTAAAATGCAAGCGTCTAAACAATTTTTAAACTTTTCAACAAATATTTTACTGTTGGTTTATTAGCAGGCTCCTGGTGATGGCATACAAGAAATAAAGCTTGCAGCAAGCTATATTTTTACAAACAAGCAACCCTGCACAGAATCAGTCAGTAGTGAACTCTTCCTTACCGCGGATCCGCAGCAAATGCCGAGAATACACAGTAATTCAGAGGGTACTTGGTCTCTGCTTTCTAGAGCAGAGGCCTAAGACCACTTATATTTTATTGCAAGTCTTCTTTTCCTGTTTCCCTAACCTGTTACCTGTAACTGAGAAGAAAATTTCATTTTAGCTCAAAAACTCAATAAAAACCGTTATCCTCCCTGGCAACGGCGCCAAAAATTTGTTCGGAAGGAGTATATGTATTGAGAGAGAGTTTAGAGTAAACCGTTGATGTCCGTGTACTAATGGTCAAAACTCTGAATGTATATGAAGATTTACTTTACTCCTTCGAATCACCGTTCGTAGCATAAGCTATGACAGGTCGTATACGCAGGGACGGTTAGCAATAGAAGCGTTCAAGGTTTTTATATTGAGATTTTTGAGAAGAGAAATGAAAGTTATTCTTTGTTTAAAAATGAAAAACAAAACGACATAGAAAGTGAGTGAAAAATCTTTGTGGGTTTTGTAGAAAAAGGAAAGACGGAAAGAAAGATGGAATGGAAACGGTAATATTTTAAAAGAGAATGTTTTAAGAAAAGGATTTTTGGAGTACGATAGAAAGAAAAGCCATGATTAGCTAACATTCTACACTACTAACTTACTACTCTCATTGGGTAATGCATGCCTCATGTTGACTCATCGGCAATATTGTATCTTGCTTTGTCAAGTAGATGTGTTGTCACATGTCGAGGTTGTGTTCTCATCTAAGCTTTGCTAGGTAGCCTCCTTTGATCATTGGCTCCCTAAATAGATTTTCAATAATAGAACATGGGTAGTCACACTTTGGTATGCTAAACAAGAATGCAAAATTCATTAGTCCGTCAAAGCTATAATCAAGCTAGCATGAAATAAGAACTTGTACAATAGTTGTTAGCACAATGAGTGATCCATTTTCATGTTCCATCAAGGCACTTGTTCAAGAGACAAGGCTCTAAATGAGGCATACATGAATCATATGGAGGGATACAAAGCATTTACTAAGAATTGAACATAACTCATCTTCATTGGGGATGAAAAAGACTTGTAAATTGCAAAACTAGAAATAGAACATCTAATGATTCATATGAGTTAGCAATCACCCAAGAGTTAGTAGTTAGTAGTGTTAGAAGTTTGTTAGTCATGTTAATGAGTTAGCTAGACATGGAAAGGAAGAACACGCAACAATTCATTGTAGAAAGAAAATGTAAGAAAGTAAAAGCTTGAAGAAAAATGCAATAGAACAAGAAAAGACTTGAAGAATGAAAGATTGATCCTTGTATTGAGTTGTCACCTTCTTCAATTACAAAGATTTCTCACCCTCACTCTCTCTTTTCTTGATCTAGAAGGAGAAAATAAAAATTACACAAGAGACTATAGAAAACCTAGAGAAACCCTAATAATTTCCCTAAACAAGAATGCTATTCTCTCCTTCTCGATTACAGAGGCCCTAGGTGTCTATTTATAGCCTTCAGGAGAAGAGGCCATCCCACCACAGCCGTTGGATCAAACGCTTGATCAACGGCCAAAGGACTGCAGCGTATCCGCGGCCAGAGCCGCGTTTCCGCGACAGAATCTTGGCCGTTGCGCCAACGAATTCTCTGCCATTCTGTTATGCCTCGTGTGCCTAGCTGGATCTTCTAGACAGTGGAGAATATGCTTTGGATCAATCTAGATTTGGGCTTCCTTGTTGTGGGCTTCTAAATTCCTCTTTAATTCCTTTAAAAATCACAAAATTGGGCCTTCTTCTCCATTTAATATTGGACCTGAAAAATGAGAGAAAAAAGCAATAAAAAACCCATTTTTATTAACATAAAGTATAGTATGGTGGTATAATATGATGCATAAATGAACTTCAATCATTATCCTGTGTGATGAGGTACATGATGGATGCATTAGTATAAGGTTAATAAAATACTAGACATATACACTTGCATCATATCTTATATTGTCTTCAGTGAACTAGTTCATCCCGTGCTGATCCTTCCCGTGATCTAGTACCTGACATATATTTTGGTAATTCTGATACTTGAGACTCCTATAATATGCATTATCTTGATTACATGATATTCCTGAACTAACCATGTTATTTTAACTTGTGATCTTATGTTCTTGTGATCTTATGTTTATATTACACGACAGTTACTCGTCCATGACATCTCGTGTTCATTATATATATGTCACAACATGCATGCACGGTCTTATTATACATGATCTATCATTCTGATTATTCCTGTTATTGCTATTACTTTCAGTTCTCGATGTTGCCAATCATATTGTTCTTATTATTTCAATGCCCTACTCGTGTTGTTACTACATTATCTTTTCTTTTTTTTAATGTTCTTTTCCCTTAGTATACTTTTGCTGGTCTGCTTCTGACAGGCCTTTATCATTTTTTAGTATCTAGATCAGAAAGCTGGTATAGAGAGTTGTCGCAGAACATATTCTGATTCAGTTGTTCTCTGATGAGTTTAGTTTCTTTTCTTGGTGATCGGTCACATATATTGCATATATATTGTCACATTACCATGTTTATTATCTATAAATCCTATTAATAAGTCTTATTTTTCTTTATAAAGTGCAGGCCCATTGCTGAAGGAAAAGGAAGAGAAACGAGCCCAAAAGCCCATCAAATTCTGATTTAATTCAGAATTAATTCGAAATCAGAAAATCAGGGCAGATCATGGTAAATCAGAGAGGTTGAAAACCCGTTAAAATGAATCTTCCCAAATTAATTGGCTAAAACCAAAGATCAAAGGCTCTTACGTCAGATCCAGGAGCTGAAACGGGAAAACCAGCAGGAGATAAAGGCATATCAGTAAACCAGGGAGTACCACCAACCAAGTGTGGCCACCTGGCCACATCATGGCCGCGAAAACGCAGCCAAAGCCGCATTTTTGTGGCTTGGTTAGGTCAGTTGGGGAGCATTTGCTCCCCCTATATTCGTACACCCTCCCCCGTTTGGTTTTTCCTATAAATACTGCATTCTCTAGAGAAGAGAGTAGCGAAGACTAGAATTAGATTTCTTATTCTTTTTAGGTTTTAGGAGTATTGTTAGATAGTTCTGAGAAGCTGTATCTCATCTTTACTTTTCAGTTTAGACCAGCAAAGAGAGAAGAGTGGAACTGAGTGTGTAATTCATCCTTGAAGTGACAATAAAAGGAGATTCAACTTGCTTATTCAACTCAACTCAATTCGGTATGCCTATGTTTTATTTTCATTCTCTTATTTATTTTCTTTTTGTCATGAGTAACTAAACCATCTTCTGGACTCACTAATCAATCTCTTCTAGCTCCTTTCTCTTGATTGATTTTTATGAAAGCAACTCTCTTGAATCAAAATAATGCCTGAGTTAAACTTTATTCTTGAAAGCACATGGGGATGTTTTTCATTTGAACTTGGACTTTCAAATCACAAATAGTTTTAAATTATTTTTATTCCATACTTACTTCTTTGCGCTTGATGGTTTAATATTCTCTTTTTAATGATGTGCGAAGAAAGGCCTTAAGATTTAAACCAAAATCATCTTATTTGTTTTACTTGAACATTAAAAGAAACTAAAGGTTTTTGCTTATGATAAAAGTGATGCACAAAAATGTTCTTGAGATAAGTAAGTAGTTGAGTAAAAAATTAGCAAGCCCCGACGTTTTTCCTATATTAAAAACAACCAAACAATTTTCAACACTTTTTAAAGATCAC
The DNA here is from genome assembly GCA_038442645.1 of Agave tequilana. NCBI lineage: Eukaryota > Viridiplantae > Streptophyta > Magnoliopsida > Asparagales > Asparagaceae > Agave > Agave tequilana. Next base: position 63,656 of record JAVJIF010004867.1, on the reverse strand, counting down.
CTTTTCCAAAGCCTTCTCTAAATTTTCAATTTTTCTCTTAATCATTTCCTTACTTTCCATTCTCTTTTTCAATATAACAAAAACAAAGAAAAATACAAACACCATTCTTTATTATTTAACAATTCATATTAAAGCTTCTATCGCATTCCTCCTCGTGGACACGACCCGTTAGCCCAAAGCTAGACAGTAATTCTCACTGTTTTCACTTGCAATCAAATTTTTGGCCCCGTTGCCAGGGAGGGAACGGTGTAAATATTTTCTAGCAAGTTTGGTGTCTTGTTTTAGGGACACCAATTGATCAGATTTAGTGCTCAAGCTTTGCAGGAGAAGACTTGCTATTCTGTGCCCCTACTCTCGAAAGTAGGAAACAAAATTTTAAGAAATTGCAGCGCAAAAACTTGAAATTTTTGGACTACTAAAAACTCTTTTTTGCAGGACACATTGCTTTACAAAAATATAGTTTTTGTGTGTTATTTTTGCTATATCTGATATTTACACTCTCTGCTTTTAATCCAACAGTAATCTGATTGATTGCTAATTGTTTAAAAAACGTTTAGACTTGCATTCTAGGCATTTGTCTAATTACATTTCTTTTACAATTACTATTGAAGATAGCTAGAGATAAGGTACGTATGCATAGCATATAATTTAGGAAATAATCTTGGGTGATATTTTCTTATGAATGTTACTTTTCTATATCTTGCACACTTTGCACAATCAATCTTAAGGGCAAAACCCAAATTAATATAAGGTGGGAAAGTCATTACCCTTAGCCTACAAACCATCTCCCAGTACGCACAACCTAAACCTAATTTAAAATCTGATAGACGTTGGCCTTAAGGACATCTCGAACTCATTAAGAGATTACCCTAAGGGGAAGGTGTTAGAATTTTACTCCTGCCAAATCAGTGTCTAAGGACAGGGATTGAGGGGCGAAACCCCAAAGGCTGGTGGTTTGACTTAATTATGCCCGTCACTTTTGCGCAGATACCTCCCACCAATATTGCCCTGACCTGACTGATTAGCTTTTGGTCAAAGTCTGCATTATACCTCACGCGGACATCAACCAGTTAGGAGTTGTCTAGGTCAAGGTTACCTTAGACTAAGCTTGGTTGTTTTCTCTCGTTGACTATTGGTGAACTTGTTTGTGATAGTGTAAGTGTATGCAAGTGTGGTCAAGAGACCCTAATTCATCTAGGTTAGCTAGAAACACATCACCACCCAAGTTTGAACCAAGACCAGATCTAGTTATAGCTCAACCAACATCTTTCCAGGATAGGTTCTATCCTATTAGAACCTCACTTCCATCTTGCATCCAACTACCATCGGTTGGTGAACTCAACTTTGAACTTAAGCCACAGTTCATCAACACACTCCTTAAGTTCCATGACTTAGAGTCCGAAGATACTTATTTCTTCATAAGAGAATTTGAGGAAGTATGCTTAATGATGAAAATCTCACACCTTGTCGATGATACTATTAGGTTGAGATTTGTTCCATTTGCTCTTAAGGACTTAGCCAAGAAATGGCTCTACAGCTTAGCGGCCGGCTCTATCACATCCTTGAATGGTTACAAGGTCTTCTTGAAGAAATTCTATCCAACTCATAAGACCGCTCTCGTTAGGAGAAACATCATGCAGTTCAAGCAAGAACCTAGCGAATCGTTTTGGAGGTATTTTGAACGCTTTAAAGACCTCTTTGTCCAAAGTCCTCGTCATGGAATAGAGAAATGGCGACAATGCCAAATTCTTTATGATGGTTTAGACTACTCTACTAAGATCCTCTTAGAAATCATGTGCCAAGGGGGATTCTTGTAGAAGGATGAGAATGAAGGATGGAATTTATATGAGGATCTAGCTGAAAAGACTATCATCCAATAGGAACCAACTAGTGAAAACTCTAGTAATTTAAACTCCATCTCTTCAAAAGGAGGTCTCCATTCAATTGAATCACCCATACCTAACGAGGCTAAAATAGCTAACCTAACAAGAAGACTGGGAGTTTTAGAAACTAAGAAACCAAGTCCAATCAATTGATCGAGCCAAACCTGCATAAAAAAAACATAGAAATTTAGAACAGTGCTAGGTTCTCAATTCTACTGTGGAGCCTAGGGCTAACGGGTCATGATCCATAGGGAGGGACAGCGATGGAAGCGTTATGTAAGTTTCTTCTTTTAATTTACTAAAATTAGTTAATACTTATCTTCTCAGTTTATAAAAAGAAAATAAAAATGTTAAGTTAAGTTAAGAAGAAGATGGTAGAAGAAGAGATGATGGTATCATTGTTGTTTTATCTATAAAAGAAACCAAAAAGAGATAAAGAAAAGTGTGATGCAAAGATTAGAAATAAAAAGAAATAAAAGAAGAATATTTAACTCTACTGTTAAACCATAAATGTTACCTTAGTATCGAGTAAAGCAAAGTAGTAGAAAAGAATAAAGGAAAGGAAGGCTTCGGCGAGATTGAGCACAACGAAGAAAAGTGGGAAGCCTCCATTGATTGTCACCTTCAATATAAACTTCTTGAAGAAAAGATTACAATAGTGTCACTCTATAATAACTCTTTCTCTCTTTTGATCATGTAACTCTCTCTAGCCTAAAAATAAAATAAAAAATAAAAATTACATTGAAGAAGAAAAGAAAAATCTAAACTAAAGCTCTCTCTGAGATGGTGTGTTTTCTGCCTTCGAGGTATGAGGGTATTTATAGGAGAAAACCAGAGGGATAGAACGCGTATGAAGATAGGAAGAGTTAGATATTTCTAAATTTGAATTATTCTCTTATCTCCAAACTTGATTTGATCTGACCAGAAATTCAATTATGATCTGCAGACTGTTGGCGTGTTGATTACTGAATATAACTTAACAAATGATAGAATTGGAATGAGTGATCAACAGAAAAATTGTAGCCCTTTAAGTCGTCTTTCTGTAGCATCTTGAATCATCAGATTTGACCTTCGGTAACCAAAGATATGATTAAAATGCTAAACTGTATCCAGCCTGAATCTAAATTTAAATTGCTTCACCTCATCCGTTGATCTTCTCTCTATCCATTTATCCTCTTTGATTTTCAGTTTATCTTCTAGAATTGATAAGATATTCACTTATCTTCAGCGAAACAGATAGGGCCTTCAAACAATCCATTTTTCTCTTGAAATTAGATAATATTATCTTATCTGATATATTCAGTTTTTAGATAAGATAGCTTTTAGAACCTTTGGATTTGAATCAATCCTCTTTCTTTTGAACTTTTAAATTTAATTAGATAAATTTCATGATTATCTTCTCCCTATCATACCTGCATGAATTAGGACATTAAGACAAGTTATTTGCAATATTTATTATAGAATATATGAAGGAATGTAATAATATTTATGCAATATATGTGTCCAAACATACCCCCACACTTATCTTTTGCTCCTCCTCGAGCAAAACAAAGAGAGAAGAAAAACTAAACTACAGAATATATGTAAGAATGTAATAATATTTATGCAATATATGTGTCCAAACACACCCCACACTTATCTTTTGCTCGTCCTCGAGCAAAACAAAGAGAGAAGAAAAACTAAACTAACTCACTTTCGTAGGAATCACGGTTATACTTAGCACGTGCAACAAGCTGTTAAACCTCTAGGTTACCCCTAGAGTACGAGTTTTATCTCGTGAGGGTTTTCAGTGGATTGCACCCACAAAATTCATGAAGAAAAAGAAATGAATTGTTAGTATTTTTAAAAACGCATTTTGAAAGGAAAAAATATTTGAAGTATTAATGTAAAATTTCAAGTAATCAATAAGTCATAGGATTATCAAAACTTAGTCATTCCTAAACTTAGTCTTTATTCAAAAACTTATTTTCAATCAAGGATTAAAATTGTATTTCTCATCTAGTCTATTATTTTACCCTAAGTCATATGCATTTTGTGACAGTGAAAATTTGGCTTAGGATTCATCAACTCTAACTCTTATACCTTATTATTTTCCTTTCTTTTTTTTCTTTTTTTTAATTTATGACGGTAATATCCCTTAGCTCTATTAGGCTTACTAATTCGTCCATGTAACGAGCCTTAGTCGGTGACTCCCAAACCAGACGGTTTTAGGGCACCGGGTGAGAAAGCACCCCAAGGACTTAGGACTCGAGCAAACAAGGCCACAAAACTAAGGATTTTTATTTATATGAACCACTTTAGGCTTGAATATTTATGCTTTATGAGGCACAAATAACCAGCTTAATCAGAGGATTTTTTGATATATGTATATATATATATATATATATATATATATATATATATATATATATATATATATATATATATATATATATATATATATATATTTATATAAGGCATAAGAATTTTTGTTTTAGAACCCTAAGTGTGTAAGTGTATCAATTTTTCTTTCTAACCTCAAAATCAAACAAATAATTTTATTTTGACCAAGTATAAGAAATTCTAATTATGATCCTCTTATTCCTTAAAATAAACTTAATTTTTTACAAAAATAAGTCAAAGTATTATTTTCCTTTTCAAAAAGTTTTAAAGAAAGTTTTTTTTTAATAAAGTTTTAAAGAAAGATTTTTTTTTTTAGATTAGTGAAGTTAGCATGTTAGTAAACCCTCCCCCACACTTAACTCATGCATTGTCCTCAATGTATGAATGAAATGCAATAATACATGAAAAAAAGAGAAAGGGAAGGAAAATTGTCACCTCAAGGTGGTGGTTCCGGTGGTGGTTTTATTGGGCTAAGCGTTTCTACCCAATCTAGATATTGTAAATTTTCATGAAACCCACCTTTCATCACCTCTTTCTTATTAATATTTTTATAATCCCCGATATGAATAGGATCATGTAAGATCCTAGCATGAAATTTTTCCCAGTTATATGACCAGTCTTGGGATATCATCACAGAGTCATATTGATCTAAACCTTGGTCCAAAATGGAATATGATTTTGTTGAATTGATGATTTGGGCTCAACAATGAAGGGAATGGGAACCGATACTGACTCGGGAATAAAACTCAAATCAAGTTTAGATTCGAGAGTAGGAGTTGGTTTATGAGTATAGTCCAAATCATAGAATTGAAGTTTATATTTATTTTCCAATAATGGAATGTGACTATCCAATATAGTTGGTTCATGTTCAAGCTCTACGGGGATAGGAATCAGTGTTGGCTTCAGAATTGGGTGCAAATCGGGTAAGGAAATTGGAGTCAGCATTGATTCAAAAAGTGGAACTGAATCACAATATTGGGAATCGGTATCACATTCATTTTCAAGTTCAATCTCATTGAAATGAAAACTTGCCAATTTATCTATGGGTTGATATTGGTCAAGTTTAAAATTATGTGGTGAAATCGAATCTTGGTTAAAATCTCCAAGATACCATGATTCTTCGTCAATATGGCTAGGAGAATCAGGAGTGATTGAAAATATGTTAGGTAGAGTTTTCTCATTCCTATCATTATTTGTTTTGACCAAATGACTCACTTTTTCTTCTAACTTATTGAGAGATTGGAGACGATCCATTTGAAAAACACCTAGAGGGGGGGTGAATAGGTGTGATTGCTAATCTTAACTATTTTAACTCTCTAAATGCGGAACCTAAAACAAGTGAGGCTCAACTTAGTACAATTCAACAAGTGTAGCCGAATTCCTCTTGCGAGGCTCTGGACTAAACTCCTCTTGATTCCCCTTGATATGGGTTGAGGCGCTATGTGAAGCTCTTGTTGGATGAGTACGGGATTGGCACACACAAGTATGAAATGGATGATATGAAGAATGATGCAAACATAATGATATATGGCAAGAATTACAAGCAAGCAAATAGTAGCACAAGAGATTTAAACAATATCACAAGTATGCAATAGAAAGCAATAAGGAGCTATTGAAAAGTAAAGCAAGAATTAGACGCAAAGGCAATCGCAAATAAAGTGATTTGTTTCGAGGTTCGAGCCACCGCTCTACTCCCCGCCTTCACCTCCGTGAAGGGTTTCCACTATCCACCGAGGACGCCTTTACAATTTGGTCTACCGAAGACCGAGCACCGAGCTCCACCGAGTACAAAGGACCTCTACCGAAGAGGTTGCTCCACAAGGAAGGGATTACAAGAACAAAGTGATCACAACAAGATCACTACACTATTTCTCAAACTCTTTTACAAACACTCTCACTTCAATTACAACTTCACTATAAAATGAGTATTGAATTTTTGGCTCTATGAAGTGTGGTGAGAAAAACTTCAGTTGTAGAGTGATATTGGTAATCAAACACAACTGAAAAACAAGCTCAAAAAGGAATTGGAATGAAAGCTTTAAACTCTTTTCTTTTCTCTTTTGAAAACAACACAAACTTGAGGATTTTTCTAAGTGATATGCAAGAGAGACTTCTCCTCTATTTATAGGGTTAGAAAATAGGTTAAAAACAATTTCTTTACACCTAATTTGACCTGCAAAAGCTCCCCAACAACTCTCCAAAAATCTGTTAAAGCTGAAAACAAAAACAGTTTTTCAGAATAGCCCAAAGAGGAAAGAGCCGTTAGGCTACAGCAGGCTTGGCGGTCGACCGGTCCGGTCGACCGCAAGCCCAGCTGCAAAGAGCCGTTGGCTCTCGGTCGACCGGGCCGGTCGACCGTCCCAAAAGAGGAAACACAGTTTCCTTCTTCCGGTCGACCGGTCCGGTCGACCGAAAAAAACCTGTGAGCAATTTGCTCTTCGTCGGTCGACCGGTCCGGTCGACCGACAGACATGCACAAACAGTGCATGTCCAGACACATCGCCGGTCGACCGGGCCGGTCGGCTGGAGTTGCCTGAAACAGAAAAACTGGGCTGGTTTTGAGTTAGAAAAATTTTGAGAAATATTTTAAAATTACATATAGCTAAGTATTATGCAGAAAATAGTTTATACACATGTTTTAAACAAGATTTTCAAGATATAAAGCTTTTGGTACATGTATATATAAACTAAGGCATAAAACTTAGAAATAACCATTTTCAAAACATAGGAAATATATGAAACAAGTGTGTGTGCAAATCCTAGAGCCAAATTTCATATACTCAAACTTTAACATTCTATTTCTTACAATGTTTCTAAGGACTTCAAGATCTTCAAAAGGCTTCTTCATATAATCTTCAACACTTGTTCCTTGAGCCCAATTGGAGTTGACTTGAGTCCAAATCCTTGTATTTGTGAGAGAAGACTTCTAGAATGAATAGAAATCTGAAACACACTTAAACAACAAATGTTGTTAGTACAAATAACTAATATGTTTTGTAATCATCAAAATACACTAATCATGGGTGATTGTAACCTTGGGCCAACACTCTCCCCCTTTTTGATGATGACAAAACATATAGGTTATTTAAATAAACATGGAAGAGGAGTTTGAAAAACTCCCCCTCAAATAATGCTATGTATAAAAAAATTGGACTATTGAAAGCACAATACATAAAGCATTCAATGTACAAAAGTTTTGTCAATGTACAATAGTTTTGTCAAAAACTTAAATAAACAAACTTTCTTTTTCTACATAAAGTAAAACTCAAATAATATAAAAACTAAATATCAAACTAAACTTATTCTCCCCCTTTTTGTCATACATCAAAAAGGTTAAAATCAAAACAAAACACCAAAATAGAATTATTTTTAAGAATCTATCATGCAAACATTCAACTCACCACAAATAAATGAAAATCTAGCATAATCTAGAGGTTTAGTAAAAATATCGGCAAGTTGAAAATCGGTAGAAACATAATCAATTTCAATATCACCTTTCTCATAATGATCTCTAAGAAAGTGATACCTAATGTCAATGTGTTTGGTTTTACTATGTTGATTTGCATTCTTTGTCATGTGAATAGTACTAGTATTATCACAAAATATTTTAACATGATCAAAGTGTAAATCATAGTCAAGGAGATTATGTTTCATCCAAAGAACTTGTGCACAACAAGCTCCGGCTGCAACATACTCCGCCTCGGCGGTTGAAAGGGCTACTGAATTTTGCTTTTTGGAAGACCAAGATACAAGACAATTACCTAAGAATTGACATGTTCCACTTGTGCTCTTCCTATCTACCCTACAACCCGCATAGTCGGCATCTGAAAAACTCTTCATTTCAAATAATCCGGTTTTAGGATACCACAAACCCATTTCAATAGTGCCCTTAAGGTATCTAATTATGCGTTTAACCGCAATTATGTGAGATTCTTTAGGACAAGATTGAAAACGTGCACAAAGACAAACGGAAAACATAATATCCGGCCTACTAGCCGTCAAATAAAGCAAACTACCAATCATGCTACGATATAATTTAATGTCTACACTTTTACCTTGTTCATCCTTGTCAAGCTTTGTAGTTGTTGCCATGGGAGTTTTGCTTACTTTCGATCCTTCAAGCCCAAATCTTTTGATTAGTTCCTTTGTGTACTTGGCTTGATTGATGAAGATCACATCCTTCTTTTGCTTGATTTGGAGTCCAAGGAAATAGTTGAGTTCCCCCATCATAGACATTTCGAATTCATCCTTCATGCATGATTCAAAAGCTTTGCAAAGAGATTCATTAGTAGAACCAAAAATAATATCATCCACATAAATTTGCACAATAAGAATATCCTTTTCTACATGTTTTGTAAACAAAGTTGTGTCAATTTTACCTTTCTTAAAACCATTTGAAATCAAAAATGAAGAAAGTCTTTCATACCAAGCCCTAGGGGCTTGTTTTAAACCATAAAGAGCTTTATCTAATTTAAAAACAAAATCCGGATGTGTAGTATCAACAAACCCGGGGGGTTGTTCAACATACACCTCCTCTTCAATAAAACCATTTAGAAAAGCACTTTTAACATCCATTTGAAATAATTTGAAATTTTTATATGAGGCAAATGCTAGTGCCATCCGTATGGCTTCAAGCCGTGCTACGGGTGCAAAGGTTTCTTCAAAATCGATCCCTTCGATTTGAGTGTAACCTTGGGCAACTAACCTAGCCTTGTTTCTAACTACATTACCCGATTCATCCAACTTGTTCTTAAAGATCCACTTAGTACCAATTGTTGGTCTATCGTGGGGCCTAGGAACAAGGTGCCAAACTTGGTTGCGCTCAAATTGATTGAGCTCCTCTTGCATGGCTAGCAACCAATATGAATCGGCCTCGGCTTCGAGGACATTTTTGGGTTCTATATAAGAAATGAATGCATAGTTACCACAATAGTCATGAAGTCTAGAGCGAGTAGTTACCCCTTTTGATACTTCACCTATGACGAGGTCCTTGGGATGATGTGGATTGTATCTCCAATCCTTTGGTAGTGGTTGAGTAGGCTCCACCTCATGTGTTTGATTTTCATTTCCTTGTGCCTCTTCCACTTTAGCTTCGCTTCCTTCATCATCTTTTGGTTTGTCTCCCATAGTAGAAGCATCCTCCAAGGTCACTTTCTCCAAACCTTCATCCAATGCATCTATTTCTACAACATTCTTAACAAACTTGTTAGATTCCTCAAACTTAACATGAATAGACTCTTCAATAGTCAATGATGATCTAATGAAAACTCTATAAGCCTTACTAGTGTTTGAGTAACCTACAAAAATAGCCTCATAAGATCTAGCATCAAACTTTCCTAAATTATTTTTTGTATTTAGAACAAAACATTTGCATCCAAAAACTTTGAAATAAGAAACATTTAGTTTTCTAGAAAAATACATTTCAAAAGATGTTTTAGTAGTATTTTTACATAAGAAAACACGATTTGATATATACATGATGTATTAACGGCCTCGGCCCACAAATAATGTGGTAGACCATATTCACTTAGCATTGTCCTAGCCATCTCTTGTAATGTTCTATTTTTCCGTTCAACTACTCCATTTTGTTGTGGAGTTCTAGGACAAGAAAGTTCATGCTTTATTCCATGTTCATCACAAAAGTGGTAAAGGGTTGGTTAATGAATTCATCTCCTCTATCACTTCTTATTCTCAAAATCGAAACATCTTTTTCTTTTTCAACTCTTTTCTTAAAAGTTTGGAAATACGAAAATGCTTGGCTTTTATGTTCAAGAAAGAAACCCAAGTAAACCTTGAAAAGTCATCAACCAAAACATAAGCAAATCTATTCCCACTTAGACTTTTGGTTTGTGTAGGGCCAAAAAGATCCATATGGATTAACTCCAAAGGACGTGATGTCATGATATCCTTAATTGACTTGAAAGAAGACTTAGTTTGTTTCCCAAATTGACATGCGTCACAAACTCGATCCTTTTCAAAATTCAAGCAAGGAATACCTTTCACCATTTCCTTTGTGTTTAACCTAGAAATGTGATCAAAAGAAATATGGCCTAATCTCCTATGCCACAACCAAGAGTCATCATCGAGGGCTTTCAAACAAGTAATATTACAAGACATATTTAACATATCAATCAAATAAACATTACTTTCACGAAAACCGGAAAATACACAAACATTAGAAGTTCTATCAATTACTTTACAAGCAACATTATCAAAAACAACATCAAAACCTTTATCACAAAGTTGAATAACACTCAAGAGATTATGCTTGAGGCCATCAACTAAAACTACATTTTCAATTAAAGGAGAGGTGCCAAGTTTTACATTACCAATACCGATGATTTTACCCTTGGCGTCATCTCCGAAGGTGACGGTGCCACCTTCATGATATCTTGATAGGGTTGCAAAGTTGTTGATGTCCCAAGTCATGTGCCTTGAGCAACCGCTATCAAGATACCACAATCCTCTACGTCGTTGGGATTTGGAAAGTACCTACATCATTTAACATAATTGTTGATTTTGGTACCCAAACTTTCTTGGGTCCTTTAAAGTTAGTGCCTCGAACCCAAACATTATGACGTGATACGTTTAATCTATCATAGCAAAAATTGGCTAAGTGCCCTTTCCGTCCACAATGTGAACATGAGAACACTCTACCATACATGAATGCATGATGTGTATGTGTAGTGTGAGCATGTTTTGGGGTTTTGCCATGTTGTTTAGGTTGTGTAGCATGAACATGAGCATGAGTATTTTTCTTTGGGGCTTGTTTCTTAGGAAACATAGCCTCAATTTTCTTCTTGTTAAACTCACAATTTTTCAAAACAACACTTAATGAGTCTAATCTTTCCTTAAGCATAGAAACTTCATTAGAATCAATTAGTGGGGCCTTACCTTTGCAAGAAATCTTATATTTTTTAAAATCATTTTTAGTAGTGGCCAAGGTGGAAACCAAATCATCCTTTTCTTTTGTAAGAGTAAAAACTTGATGACTTAAAGATTCATTTTCCTTTTTCATCTTAAATACTTTTTCTTTAAAAAATCATAATTTTGTGACAACTCAACAAAAGCCTCTTCTAATTCATCCATAGAAAGCTCATTATCATAGGAAGGGGAAGAGGTTACCTTGCTTGTGCCTTCATTAGCCATGAAGCACATGTTGGCGGTGTCTATTTCTTCCTCGGATTCGGTCTCCGAATCCCAAGTTGCCTTCATTGCCTTCTTCTTGTAGGGCTTCTTTGATGTGGAGGGCTTAGCTTTGTCCGGACACTCCGCAACAATGTGTCCGGGCTTTTGGCAATTGAAACAAGTGATCCTTCTTTCTTCTTTGCCTCCTTGCCATCTTCTTCTACCTTGGTACTTCGCCTTGTTGTACATCCTCCGGACATTCTTAACAAGGAGTGAGAGCTCCTCATCATCTTCTTCTTCATCGTCTTCATCGGAGTGTGTAGCTTGACTCTTGAAGGCGATAGTCTTCTTTTTGGAAGGAGCCATATCCTCCCTTGCTTTCCTTTCCATCTCATGGGTTTTGAGGTTCCCAATGAGACCTATAAGCTCCATCTCTTCATTGTCGTTGAGTTCCTTCAAGGTTGTTGCTTTAACTTCCCATGAAGGAGGAAGAGCTCGGATGATCTTCCTTACTCTTTGATCATTGTTGATATCTTCACTTAAAGAAGAGAGTCCATTAGTAATCTTGGTAAATCTTGTAACCATATCATCTATGGTTTCATTTTCTTGCATGCTAAATGTTTCATATTGGGACCGAAGAAGGTCAATCTTAGCCTTCTTTACTTGTGAGGTCCCCTCATGTGTGACTATCAAGTGTGACCAAATCTCATATGCGGATTTGTAATGGATAACCCTAGAAATGTCATCATCATTAAGGGCTTGTAGAAGTGCATAGTGAGCTTTGGCATTGGCATCGAATTCCTTAGTCTCTATTTCGGACCAAGTGGATTCGTCACCGGGGGGTACACTAAAGGACTTAGTCACGGCTTTTGCAACTCGGCTACCTAGAGATTGCAAAAACACGGTCATCTTAACTTTCCATATGGGAAAGTTAAGTCCATCAAACTTAGGAGGGGTCTTAATTCCATCGGCCATTTTTACTATATGAATATGACTGAAATGATTAGCAAATTAGGATCTTCTCTAAGGTTGTTAAGCCAAATCCTAGAGTCCAAGCTCTGATACCAATTGAAAAACACCTAGAGGGGGGGGTGAATAGGTGTGATTGCTAATCTTAACTATTTTAACTCTCTAAATGCGGAACCTAAAACAAGTGAGGCTCAACTTAGTACAATTCAACAAGTGTAGCCGAATTCCTCTTGCGAGGCTCTGGACTAAACTCCTCTTGATTCCCCTTGATATGGGTTGAGGCGCTATGTGAAGCTCTTGTTGGATGAGTACGGGATTGGCACACACAAGTATGAAATGGATGATATGAAGAATGATGCAAACATAATGATATATGGCAAGAATTACAAGCAAGCAAATAGTAGCACAAGAGATTTAAACAATATCACAAGTATGCAATAGAAAGCAATAAGGAGCTATTGAAAAGTAAAGCAAGAATTAGACGCAAAGGCAATCGCAAACAAAGTGATTTGTTTCGAGGTTCGAGCCACCGCTCTACTCCCCGCCTTCACCTCCGTGAAGGGTTTCCACTATCCACCGAGGACGCCTTTACAATTTGGTCTACCGAAGACCGAGCACCGAGCTCCACCGAGTACAAAGGACCTCTACCGAAGAGGTTGCTCCACAAGGAAGGGATTACAAGAACAAAGTGATCACAACAAGATCACTACACTATTTCTCAAACTCTTTTACAAACACTCTCACTTCAATTACAACTTCACTATAGAATGAGTATTGAATTTTTGGCTCTATGAAGTGTGGTGAGAAAAACTTCAGTTGTAGAGTGATATTGGTAATCAAACACAACTGAAAAACAAGCTCAAAAAGGAATTGGAATGAAAGCTTTAAACTCTTTTCTTTTCTCTTTTGAAAACAACACAAACTTGAGGATTTTTCTAAGTGATATGCAAGAGAGACTTCTCCTCTATTTATAGGGTTAGAAAATAGGTTAAAAACAATTTCTTTACACCTAATTTGACCTGCAAAAGCTCCCTAACAACTCTTCAAAAATCTGTTAAAGCTGAAAACAAAAACAGTTTTTCAGAATAGCCCAAAGAGGAAAGAGCCGTTAGGCTACAGCAGGCTTGGCGGTCGACCGGTCCGGTCGACCGCAAGCCCAGCTGCAAAGAGCCGTTGGCTCTCGGTCGACCGGGCCGGTCGACCGTCCCAAAAGAGGAAACACAGTTTCCTTCTTCCGGTCGACCGGTCCGGTCGACCGAAAAAAACCTGTGAGCAATTTGCTCTTCGTCGGTCGACCGGTCCGGTCGACCGACAGACATGCACAAACAGTGCATGTCCAGACACATCGCCGGTCGACCGGGCCGGTCGGCCGGAGTTGCCTGAAACAGAAAAACTGGGCTGGTTTTGAGTTAGAAAAATTTTGAGAAATATTTTAAAATTACATATAGCTAAGTATTATGCAGAAAATAGTTTATACACATGTTTTAAACAAGATTTTCAAGATATAAAGCTTTTGGTACATGTATATAAACTAAGGCATAAAACTTAGAAATAACCATTTTCAAAACATAGGAAATATATGAAACAAGTGTGTGTGCAAATCCTAGAGCCAAATTTCATATACTCAAACTTTAACATTCTATTTCTTACAATGTTTCTAAGGACTTCAAGATCTTCAAAAGGCTTCTTCATATAATCTTCAACACTTGTTCCTTGAGCCCAATTGGAGTTGACTTGAGTCCAAATCCTTGTATTTGTGAGAGAAGACTTCTAGAATGAATAGAAATCTGAAACACACTTAAACAACAAATGTTGTTAGTACAAATAACTAATATGTTTTGTAATCATCAAAATACACTAATCATGGGTGATTGTAACCTTGGGCCAACACCATTTGGGATTGAATACAATCATTTTGGGACTGAATCATGAATTCCATATTCTTTTCTAAGTCAAAAGGTTCTTCTTGTTGTGGTTGGACTTGGAAATTAGAGTAAGGATCTTGGATTTTGGAATTGTTTGGGAGAATTGAGTCCGCTATGATTTGTACTTGTCGTGTGGACTTAAGGACGGCTTCAAATGTCTTTTCTAAAGAAGACTTCTCTTCTATAGGTTGGTCTTGGTATGGATTATATGAAGCTGTTTGTTGGTAAGGTTGTTGATAGTAAGACTCAGGGGAGTTGTATCTCCACTGACTCGGTGAAGAGTGGTAATGATTGTCCCATTCTTGTTCATAGAACTTGGATTGGGGCATATATTGATTCGGATAAGATCAATCTGGCATACTTGGTTGGTTAAAGTTATGATATGCCGGGTTGGTAATATCCGAAGAAGAGGTTGATGTGTAATATGGATTACCATTAAAATTGGAAAAATTGTTGTTATAAGCCATATCACACAATAAAACACAAACAAAGAAAAAAAATAAACAAATAAGCAAACAAAAAAGAAAAATTCTAACCTAAGTTAGGACAGACCTTTGACCTAAACGACTCCTAACTGGTTAGACTGTCTATAGGAGGTATAATGCAGACTTTGACTACAAGCTAATCAGCCAGGTCAGGGCAAGATTGGTGGGAGGTTATCCGTCAAAGACGTTTCTTAATTAAGTAACCACCAACCTTCGTGCTTTCGGCCCTTAATCCCTTCCTAGACACTGATTTGGCAGGAGTCAAATTCCAACACCTTTCCCCCTTAGGATAATCTCCTAATTGAGTCCGAGATGTCCCTAGGGCCAACGTCTACTCATTTTTAGTTAGGTTTGGGTTAGTGAGTGAGGAGATTGTTTGTGGGTTAAGGGAGGGTAATGACTTCCCCACCTTATCTTGTTTATAGGACAAGCCCTTAGATCAATTAGTGCAGTGTACAAGAAAAGCAACACTTAAGCAATGTAAACAAACCAAAAGTATTCTTATACTAGATGCTATGCACACATACCTTTGCTCCAGTATTCTTCAATAGTAAATAGAAAATGTAATAAAATAGACACGTACCTAAATGCAAAGTCTAAATCATTTTAGCATCAATCATCATTTTACTGTTGAGGTTAGAAAGTAAATACAATGAATCAAATAAGGAAATAAATACTACAGATATTTAAATTGCGCAATTCAGCCAACCTGCAGAAAATACAGGTTAGTAGTTCACTCAGTTTGCCACAGGACTGTAGCAAATCTGAGGGCTTCTTGGCTCTACTTTCTTGAGCAAAGTCCAAGGCCACTTATGTGTCCACTGCAGCAAGAATTTCTTGTTGTTACATCTATATAAAAAACAAAGAAGAAAGTTAACCAAAAATGTAAACTTTAAAGAGAATTACTTACCGTCCCTCCCCGGCAACGGCGCCAAAATTATGATCGAGCCAAACCTGCACAAAAAAACATAGAAATTTAGAGCAGTGCTAAGTCATCAATTCTACCGTGTAGCCTAGGGTTAACGGGTCGTGATCCACAGGGAGGGACAGCGATGGAAGCGTTATGTAAGTTTCTTCTTTTAATTTACCAAAATTAGTTAGTACTTATCTTCTCAGTTTATAAAAAGAAAATAAAAATGTTAAGTTAAGTTAAGAAGAAGATGGTAGAAGAAGAGATGATGGTATCGTTGTTATTTTATCTATAAAAGAAACCAAAAAGAGATAAAGAAAAGTGTGATGCAAAGATTAGAAATAAAAGAAATAAAAGAAGAATATTTACCTCTACTGTTGAACCATAAATGTTACCTTAGCATCGAGTAAAGCAAAGTAGTAGAAAAGAATAAAGGAAAGGAAGGTTTCGGCGAGATTGAGCACAACGAAGAAAAGTGAGAAACCTCCATTGATTGTCACCTTCAATATAAGCTTCTTGAAGAAAAGATTACAATAGTATCACTCTACAGTAACTCTTCCTCTCTTTTGATCATGTAACTCTCTCTAGCCTAAAAATAAAATAAAAAAAAAAAATTACATTGAAGAAGAAAAGAAAAATCTAAACTAAAGCTCTCTCTGAGATGGTGTGTTTTTTTGCCTTCGAGGTATGAGGGTATTTATAGGAGAAAACCAGAGGGATAGAATGTGTATGAAGATAGGAAGAGTTAGATATTTCTGAATTTGAATTCTTCTCTTATCTCCAAACTTGATTTGATTTATCCAGAAATTCAATTCTGATCTGCAGACTATTGGCGTGTTGATTGCTGAATATCACTTATCAAATGATAGAATTGGAACGAGTGATCAACAGAATAATTGTAGCCATTTAAGTTTTCTTTCTGTAGCATCTTGAATCATCAGATTTGACCTTTGGTAATAAAAGTTATGATTAAAATGCTAAACTGTATCCAGCCTGAATCCAAATTTAAATTGCTTCATCTCATCCGTTGATCTTCTCTCTATCCATTTATCCTCTTTGATTTTCAGTTTATCTTCTAGAATTGATAAGATATTCACTTATCTTCAGCGAAACAGATAGGGTCTTCAAACAATCCATTTTTCTCTTGAAATTAGATAATATTATCTTATCTGATATATTCAGTTTTCAGATAAGATAGCTTCTAGAACCTTTAGATTTGAATCGATCCCCTTTCTTTTGAACTTTTAAATTTAATTAGATAAATTTCATGATTATCTTCTCCCTATCATACCCTGCATGAATTAGGACATTAAGACAAGTTATTTGCAATATTTATTACAGAATATATTAGGAATGTAATAATATTTATGCAATATATGTGTCCAAACATCAATCAAGTCAGCTCAAACGAATTTCCAATTCCTGGCTGTACTTACTGTCAAGCCATGAATCATGTGTTTGAGGTGTGTCCTGTGTTTCAAGCTCAACAATATTTTTAGAATCGTTAAATGCGGTCTTTTCAAGGCCGAATAATGATCCTTACGCACCAGCGTACAATCCTAGCTGAAGAAATCACCCAAATTTCTCATGGAGCCAACATAACAATGACCACCCATAGTCAAAACATGCAAGCCACTTCCATCATTCTAATAATTCTTCCAATTATCAATCCAACTTTCCAAATTACCCTCAGAATTCTCCCAATAATTTTTCAAATTATCAACAAAACTTTTCCAACCAAGCTCTACCATCTTCCTTCCAAAATCCTCAACTTGAAAGGAGAATGACTAATTTTGAGAGAAATATGAAAAGGTACATGAAGAACCAAGATTCTCTCATGCAAACAATACAGAGGCTAGAGGTTCAAATGAGCCAATCAGACAATCCACAGAATGAGAGGAAAAAGGGAACCTTGCCCCAGCCAATAATGAATCCTAGGAATTCTCAACAAGCTCATTTGGCTGAGGATCAATCATTGAATCAATGTAATGCTATTCATACATTGAGGTCGAGAAAGAAAGTTGATAATCAGTGTCAACACCATCTAATCTCATTCAACACAATTACACTCAAGCATCCACCTCACCTAGTTCCAATCCTTCCAAGTCTGATGAATCTAAAACAGATAAGTCAACCAGTCAGGTATACAAGCTTACAATACTATTTCCTAATAGGCTGAAGAACAAAAAGCAGAATCCCCACATGGATAAGATAATTGAGATCTTCAACAAGTGAAAATAAATGTGCCACTTCTTGATGTCATCCTATGCAAAATTTCTTCACCAAGAAGAGAAAGACTAATGTATCCAATAAAATCTTCTTAGCCACTAACATTAGTGAGCTGCTGTCGGGTGCGATCCCTGTCAAGTACAAGGATCCGGGTTGTCCCACCATTACCTGCACTATAGGATAAGCCAAGATTAGTCGTGCACTTCTTGACTTATGGGCAAATATCAACCTGCTTCCATTCCCAGCTTATCAACAACTCGGGTTATGCGATCTTAGTCCAACTCGAGTAACAATCCAACTGGCTGACCGTTCTGTGAAAGTTCCAAATGGAAAAATTAATGATGTCCTTATCCAGGTTGGGGAGTTTATTTACCGAGTTGATTTCATAGTTCTTGAGACATAACCTGTTTCCAATCTTAGGGCTCAAACTCCTCTTATCTTAGGGCGCCCATTTCTTGCCACTGCCAATGCTATTATCAATTATAGGAATGGTGTTGGCCTAAAAGCCCATCATTCTAGTTTTGATGATGATTAACTGATGTAGTTATAGTTTACTAATGATCTTGTGTTTATATAGTTTCAGTTATTAATCAAGATATTAGTAGGTGTCTAGCTTCAACAAAGGAGTTTAGGAGCTAACACATGTAGATTCAAGAGCTCACGCGTCAAGATCGCATCTAGCACTCAGTTGGAGTCAAGCTCGTTAGATCGTGTTTGGATCGAGTCAACTTGGAGAAGGAGTTCTACAGAAAGACTTCGGTTTGTATTGTTTAGATCTTGTGTAAGATAGATAGTGTTGATATGCTCAAGTTCACACATATAAGTTTCTATATGTTTGGTTTTCATTTAACCAGTTTTGGATTTCATATCAAAAACATAGATATATATCTTTAATGTGCATTGGATTTTATCCATACACTCTATGCTTTAAAAGAGTTTCAATATCTTGTTTTGTATCTATACATGTTTTGGAGAAAACGATTTTTCATTTCAAAATACAAGTTTTGAAAAATACGGTTTTCAGTTTTAAGCTTAACTTCTAAATCACAAAAATGGTTCAAAATGTTTGTAATATGTGTTGAATTTTAATCACACATATTTGTTCTTCAAAGATCATATAAAAACTTATTTTTGTAAAATTAATGTGATTTTATGGGATTTTAATTGAATCAAAAAGATCAGTTTTCATGTCCTTTATCTCTGCCTGTTTTGTGCTGGCGAGCGGTCGACCGGACCGGGGTCGGTCGACCGGGCCAGTCGACCAATGTGTACAAACATGTGCACGTAGCCAGCCTCTTAGGCCGGTCGACTGCACGGTCGACCGACAAAGTTCCCTTACTCTCGGGTAAGGGCGGTCGACCGGAGGTAGGCAATGGTAAAAAATTTGACCGTTGGTCGGTTGACCGGAAGGTCAATTCTGACCATATTTGGCTGCCAATAGCTTTATTTTTAAAAGCCTATAAAAGGGGGTTTCTTGGACTATTTTTAATAACGATTTTGAGAGCTTTTATTTTCTATCTTACAAGTGTTTTTGAAGCAATTCAAAAGAAGTTTTTGAGCAAAAAGTTTGATTTTTTTCATTTGTGTCTTCAAGGGTTGGAAATTCAAAGAAAAGAGATTTTTGGAATTTGGTTTTGGTTTATCTTCTTCATCTATATCTATTGTTTTCCCAAAAAGGTTTCTTTGAGATTTTATCTTTCAAACTCCTTGGTTTTTCTCACAACTTGAGCTATTACATCTATCCTATCATTAGGATCTTTTTGTTGGTGAGAAAAGTGTTTGTGATCCATTGAGATCACCAAGAATGGTTTGTGATCCTTGAGATCACCAAGTTGTAAATCTTACTTTTGCTTTGGTTGGTTGTTATCCCTCTTATGGAGAGGTGATAGTTTGGTTGGCTTTGTGCCTATACCTCTTGTGAAGAGATGATAGTTGCTTTGACATTGGTGTCTTACCTCTTGTGTAGAGGTGATTGTTGTTGGAGAGAGGAGTTGTGTTCTCCTTGTGTTGTATTACCCAAATTCTCGGTAGAGGTTCCTTGTGTGGGAATTTCTTTGTGGACGCATTAGTGAAAATTCTTCTGTGTGAAGGTGAGGACGTAGAGCGGTGGCTCGAACATCGAAACACATCTTGGCGTTTGCGATTGATCCACTTTCTCTAGACTCTCTTTCATATTAAGCATTGATTCATATTGCTCATATCATATATATATATATACTTGGTGTTGATTGTGTCATCATACTTGTGTTAAACCAAGAGAGCTTCACATAGCGCCTTAACTCTTATCTAAGAGGAATTTAGAGGAGATAGTTCAGAGCCCTTCACGGGGAATTCGGCTATACTCTTTGGTTACACATAGTGTGTTGCTTTAGATTTGAATTCCGCACCATTTCATTTTAGATTGCATTGATTTTTTTTATAGATTATCCTTACACCTATTTGAAAGTACACCTAGAGGGGGGTGATAGCTGTATGTCTAATCTCATGACAAATGATGCGAAATTAAAAACTAATTACAACACACTTAGTGTAACCAAATAGTGTAGCCGAATTCCTGGTGAATGGCTCTGAACTATCTCCTCTAAATTTCTCTAAATAAGAGTTGAGGTGCTATGTAATGCTCTCTTGGTTCAACACAAGTATGGCACACAATTAAACCAAACATATAAGATATGAACAATATGAATCAATATAAGGTAAGTAAAAGAAAGAGAGTTAGAGATAGTGGATCAAACGCAAACACAACGATATGTTTCGAGGTTCAAGCACCAAGCTCTACGTCCCCGCCTTCACACAGAAGGATTTTCACTATATCGTCCACACAGGACTTCCCACACAGGGAACCTCTACTGAGAATTTGGGCAAATACAATTAGAAGTACACAACTCCTCTCTCCAACAAACTCAACCTTTACACAAGAGGCAAGGCACAACAACAATCACCTCTACACTTAGAGGGATGGGCACTTAGCCAAACAACAATCACCTCACACTTGAGGGATAAGGCACTTAGCCAACACTCCAACTATAATCACCTCTACACTTAGAGGGATACCAACACAAACCCAATTGCACAACCTCCTCTACACTTAGATGAAAAGGCTCAAAACCAAAGCAAAGGAGAGGGTTACAACTCTAGGTGGTCTCAACAAACCACAAACCAATTTTCTCACCAAAAACAAGATCCTATAGACAGGATAGATAGCTCAAGTGTGAGAAAATAAAGTGTTTAGAAAATAAATCACAAAGAAAAACACTTGGAAAAAACTCTAGAATGAAATAGAAATAAAGATCAAAATAGTTTCCCAAAGACACTCCTTTTCTTTGAATTTCCAACACTTTAAAACAAATAAAGAATAAATCTTTTGACACAAAAACTCTTTTAAACTTGTTGCTAAAACACTTAAGAAGATGGGAAAAATTTGCTCTCTAAAACCATGAAGAAACCAGCTCAAGAGATGGGTATTTATACCCTCTCAAAAATCTGCCCGTTGGCAGCCAGGAAAGGGCAGAAATGTCCTACCGGTCGACCACCCGGTCGATCGGCTAATGGTCATTTTTATGACCGTTGTGCCTGCGATCGACCGCCCAGTCGACCGGGCCAAAGCCATCGGTTGGCCGCCCGGTTGACCGGCCCCCACCCGAGAGTAGGGTGCTTTCAGTCGGTCGACCGCGCGGTCGACCGGCCGAAGTGGTTGGCCTTTGTGCACGTCCCATGCAATCTGGCTAGAATTTGGGATATTGAAAACTTGTCTTTTTAGCTTCAATTAATTCTCATAAAATCACATAAATTCCACAAAAATAAGTTCTTTAAGATCTTTGAAATACAAATATGTGTGACTAAAATTCAACACATATTACAAACTAATTGAACAATTTTTGCGATATAAAAATTTGGCTTAAACACAAAATCTGTATTTTTCAATGCTTAAATTTTTGAAATAAAAAACCGTTTTCTCCAAAACTCATGTAAATACAAAAACATGATATTGAAACAACTTTAAAGTATATTGTATATGGATAGAATCCTATATACATATAAAGATATATATATAGGCCCATAAGGTTACACTCTCCATTTGTTTAGAATTTTGATGATAACAAAACAAATAAGAGCTATTTGGTACTAATTAGTTTGTTTAGATAAGTTTCAGGTTAGTACCATATTTGGAGGCCATTGCTTAGCTATTGCAAGAATTTCTAGGTTCATGAAGCAAAGAAGGCTTTTTTGCACATCAAGGAAGGAACATAGAAGAGAAGGCTCTAGCAAGGCATCGCATGGCTCAAGACTTCAAGATTGCTCAAGATAATTTGTTACATTTGTTTTTAGTTTAGAATTTTGTTAAAGAATAGTGAATTGGTTTGAAGCTCTATCTTACACGTTTTTGCGCACATCTTGTTTCCTAACATAAATAGTTTGTATACAATCTTCAACCTACAAACTTATTTTGATATACATAATCATGTGTTTTAAGTTTTGTGTTTTATCAAAACTTATTTTGGTATTGGAATTTATGACAAAAACTTTGATATACATATGTTTCATGTATATAGGATTATGCTTCAAAATGTTTAAATATCATGTTAGGAAGAAGTTTTGGACAAAACGTATTTTCTATTCAAAATCCAAGTTTTAGAAAATACAGTTTTTGGTTTTTGGTAAAAATGATAAGAGACAAAAAATAGTTCATATTGATTGATATTTGAGCTAAACTTTTTACCACATGTTTATATATCAATGCAAAATGATAAAACTATTTTTGGTGATTTTTATGAGTGTTAAAAGAGTTTTCATAATATTTTAAAACTATTTTTCTGTCCTTTCCAGACTTCATCCAGTCGACTAGTCTTCTGACTAGTCGAATTGGCTAGAAGTCGGTCGACCGGGTCGGTCGACCGGGTCGGTCGACCAACGTGCACAAATCTGTGCACGTTTGGCAGTCTTTGGACGGTCGACCGTCCCGGTCGACCGGTCTGAGAGCAGAGCTTTCTGTTTGTTTGGGTCGACCGGGCCGGTCGATCGTAGCCTGCAACAGCTATTTTCTTTGAACTTGCGGTCGACCGGACCGGTCGACCGTGCTAGCCGTTTGAACAGTAACGGCTAGTTTTCTGAGCTGGTTTATTTTTGTCTTTTTCTCACTTAATTATGTTTAAGTGACATGTTTTGATTCTAATACTTTCTAATTAGCCTTAAATATGTTTTATCTCCTAACCCTAGCCCTCTCCTATAAATAGGGGTGTTTAGGGAGAGGTTGGTTACTAGAAAAATTCTCAAAAATTTTCAAAAGTTTAAGGCATTCAAAAGATTTGGTTTCTTGGTTTTTGTGCTAAAATTCTCTCTCATTTTCTGAAGTGCTTTCAAGAATTCTTTGGTTTCATTTTCTTTTCTCCTTACACACAAGGGCTTCATTCCTACTCATTATTTCTCTAAGGACCTTTGTAAGGGAAGAGAATTTTACAAGAGAGAGTTTGTGGTCTTTTGACTACTCAGAGATTGCTTGTACTTGAGATTGTGGAGTTGGGTACTCCGGTGTATTTGTGACATCTTTGTGATAATGGAAGTGGTTGGAATCCTTCTGGGGAAGGCGGGGAAGTAGAGCTGGGTGCTCGAACCTCGATAACAAATCTCGGTGTTTGCGTTTGGTTTACTTGCTCTTATTTCTTGCTCTATTTTCTTTGCTCTTATTACTTGCTCTCTACATTCATTGCTATATTCACTTGCTTTGTGAGATTGTTGCTTCATAATTTTTAAATTGTGCATTGATTAGCATTATCACCTATTCACCCCCCTCTAGGTGATTTTCAATTGGTATCAGAGCTTGGACTCTAGGTTTTGGCTTAACATCCATAGAGAGATCCTTAAAATTTGCTAATCAACATTTGCATTCCATTTGTCATCACTAGTAAACATGGCCGATAACATCAAAACCCCTCCTAAATTTGATGGACTCAACTTTCCTATTTGGAAGGTTAGGATGACTATCTTTTTGCAATCCCTAGGTAGCTTAGTGGCTAAATCATTGACCAAACCCTATGTTGCACCCGATAGTGATGAGAGCACATGGACCGACTTCAACTTTAGAGAATATGAGGCTAACTCTAAGGCCCAAAATTTCCTCTTAACCGCCTTGAATGAGGATGACCTTACACGGGTAATTCATTGCCAATCCGCCTATGAGATTTGGCAACACTTATTGGTCATACACGAAGGGACTTCACAAGTCAAGAGAGCTAAGATAGATCTCTTGAGGTCCCAATATGAGTCTTTTAAAATGATTGATGATGAATCTATAGATTGTATGATTACTCGATTTACTAAAATCACCAATGGTTTTTCTTCTTTAGGTGATGATATTTCCAATGATCAAAAGGTGCGGAAAGTGATTCGGGCTCTTCCTACATCATGGGAGATAAAGGCCACCACCTTGAAGGAATTAAACGACAAGGACGAGATGGACCTCATTAGTCTCATTGGGAACTTAAAGACCCATGAGATGGAAAAGAAAGCAAGAGAAGAGGCCACTCCACTAAAGAAGAAATCCTTAGCCTTCAAGTCTTCATCCACTCTTGAAGACGATGAAGAAGATGAAGAAGAAGATGAGGAGCTATCACTACTTGTTCGCAATGTGAAGAGAATGTACCGGAGGAACAAGCTCAACTTCCGAAGGAAATTTGAAGGCAAAGAGGAGAGGAAAATCATATGCTACAATTGCCGAAAGCCCGGACACATCATGGCGGATTGCCCGGAGTTCAAGAAGAAGATGACCTCCTCCTTGAAGCCAAAGAAACCGGAAGAAAAGAAAGCGTACAAGGCAACTTGGGCTTCGGAAAGCGAGTCCGAGGAAGAGGCGGATGTAGCGAATATGTGTTTCATGGCAAACACACCAAAGGTAACCCCTCAACCTCTTGATGATGAAGATGATGAATTAAGTAAGGAAGTTCTTACTCATGCCTTTGTTGAACTTTCCGAAACTTATGATAATAAGAAGATTGAATGTTTTAAATTGCAAAAAGAAGTTGCTTTTCTCAAAAATCAACTTGCTATGGTTTCTAAAGAAAAGGATGATATTTCTTCTAATCTTATTTCTATTCAAAATGAGTTTAATGCCTACAAGGTTTCTTGTAAAGGAAAATCTCCTATTGTTGATGAAAAAGAAATTTCCTCTCTAAAAACTAAAATGGTTGATTTTGAAAAAGTTTTGAAAGATTGTGCTTTTAACACTAAGAAACTTGAAGAAAAGTTTTCCAAAAAGTACACCTCTCATGCTAAAAATTCACATGCTCACACTACAGATAACACTTCTCATGCTAAAACTTTTCATGCTCACAACTCTCATGCTCACAAATCACACACTCACTATGCTTTTAAATATAGTAGAGTATATAGATGCACATATTGTGGCAAGAATGGACATTTAGCTAAATTTTGCTATGGCCAAGTTAATAGATCAAATAATCTTGTTTGGGTTAATGAAACTAACCCTCTAGGACCCAAGAAAATGTGGGTACCAAAATCAAGTCCTAAATTATTTGATGTAGGTACACACCAAGGCTCCAAGACGTAGGGAGCGGTGGTACCTTGATAGTGGTTGTTCAAAACATATGACGTGGGATATCAATAACTTTACAACCCTATCAAGGTACGAGGAAGGTGGCTCTGTCACCTTCGGGGATGACTCCAAAGGCACTATCATCGGTATAGGTAACATTCAAATTGGTGCATCTCCCATTATAGAAAATGTTGTACTTGTTGATGGTTTGAAACATAATTTGCTTAGTATTAGTCAATTTTGTGATCGTGGACTTAAAGTTATTTTTGATGATACTTCTTGCAAGATTTTTGATATTAAATCCAATGATTGTATTCTTGCCGGTTTTCGTGATTATAATGTTTATATTATTGACATGCTCAATGTGGAATGTTCTACTAAATGCTTAAATGCTTTTGATGAAAATTCTGTAGGTTCACCTAGAGGGGGGGTGAATAGGTGATGGCTAATCTAATGGTCACTTAATGACGAATTATGCAAATGATGCGGAAGCTAAAAGCAATAATGACCAATATAAAACTTTTACACTAAACACCACGTATAACCAAAGAGTGTTGCCGAATTCCCCGTGAAGGGCTCTGGACAAACTCCTCTAGATTCCCCTTGAATGGGTTGAGGTGCCGCGTTGGCTCTCTTGTTGAATACAAGTGTTAGTCAACAATCCTAAGCAAGTATATCAATTTAGCACACAATGTATATCTAGCATATAAAGATGAACAATAAAAGTATGCAAGATATAAAAGAGACAAAGAGAGAGAGAGAGTAAGCAATCGCAAACACAAGGGTATGTTTCGAGGTTCGAGCACACTTGCTCTACATCCCGCCTTCGACACACAAAGGATTTCCATTATGCAAGATCCCAATGGATCTCTCCTCGGTGCCGCAACACCTACAAGCCCTCGGACTCTCTAGTCCCGTACACACCGCAAGCCCACCGGCTCGCCGAGGCCGCACCTCGTACAACAAGTCCGCACCCGAACTCGAAACAACGCGGACACACACGTCCGCCTCCTCAAAGTACAAGAAATGATCTCTTGGTGATCTAAACACTTGATCACCAATAAAAACTCTCACTACAACACACCTATAGGATGAATAATAAATGGATGCTCAAGTGTGGTGTGAGAAAAACAAGGATGTGAAAGGTGGAGGAAAACTCAAAGAAATCTCTTTTACACTCTTGATAAAATCTTCCCTATAGATAGGAAATATTTGCTTACTATTTTGTGGAGAAAACTTCTGAAAAGACTAAGAAAAACTGGCTCTAATTCTCCCAAAAATCTTAGCTCAAAACAATGACCAAACCCCCTTTTATAGAGGTCAGAAAAATGTGACCGTTGGGGTCTGTCAGAGCTGCCGGTCGACCGCCCGGTCGACCGCCAACGGTCAAAAATCTGACCGTTACAGCCTCCGGTCGACCGGCCCGGTCGACCCAGAAGAACAGAGAGCACTGCTCTCAGTTCCGGTCGACCGGCCCGGTCGACCCGCCAAACGTGCACGTCGGTCGACCATTGCGGTCGACCGCACTTGGTTCCGGTCGACCAGCCCGGTCGACCGACCTCTGTACAATAGGTTAACTTGGAGCACAGTTTTGAGGTCTAAAACGTTCGAATTTGGGAATAAGTATATAGGATGAATTTGTAGATATGAAAGTCTTCTTTCTAATGCAACTTAAATCAATTCAATATCAATTCGGAATTGAAAGTTATCAATAAAATACTAAAAGGTATCAAATCAGAAACTGTAAACTGTTTTTCAGACTTCAACCCAATATTTTACATTCTTAACATTTAAATCAGAAATGATTATTGAATATTAAATGTAGCTCTGAAAGTCATCTTTAAAATTCAATATAAATCATGTTAATTGAATATAGGAATCAAAAGTTATGACTAGAAAACTAAAAGTGTGTCGAGCAGATCAGCAGAACGGACGAGAGTTCTAAAATGGTTTTGGTTAAAAACACATGTATATTTGAAACACCAAAAACCAAAACGGTATTTTTCTAGAACTAAAAATATTTTATGAAAACACATATAAATCAAGAGTGTGTGTGTGATATGAACTTGAGCAATCCACCAACTATTCTATCCTTTACATTTTATCTAAAAAACAAAAATCTTATACCTAGACACAAGTCTTCATCTCTTGACTTGGTCCAAGCTTGATCCAAAAGCTCCTTAGATCACACCGTGCAAGCTCCAAATCTTGGCATTTTATCCTTTGTTGAGCTTTGCACCTACTAAGATCTTGATAAAGAATCTGTCACTAATTAAACAAGATCATTAGCAAATATAACTACATGAGTTGATCATCATCAAAACTAGAGTGATAGGCTTTTGGGCCAACAAATTCTTGGCTTTGGCATAGAAGATTAGGACATGCATCTTTTGACCATCTTTCGAGGATTAATTCTAAGGATTTAGTGAAGGGTATACCTTGCTTGAAGTTTGAGAAAGACCGCATTTGTGGTGCGTGCCAACTTGGGAAATAAACCAAGTCTTCCTTCAAGCCAATCAAGGATATCATGTCAACTAGGCCTTTAGAATTAATTCATATGGAACTTTTTAGACCTACTAAAACTAAGAGCTTAAATGGTAGTAGATTTGCATTTGTTTTAGTTGATGATTTTTTCCGTTTCACTTGGGTTTTCTTTTTGGAACACAAAGATCAAACTTTTTCTCATTTTAAAATTTTTCGAAAAAGGGTTGAAAAAGAAAAAGGTTTTCCGATTTTGAGAATAAGGAGTGATAGAGGTGGTGAGTTTGTTAACCAACTCTTCATGACTTATTGTGATGAAAAGGGAATTAAGCATGAAATGTCTTGTCCTAGAACTCCACAACAAAATGGAGTTGTAGAAAGGAAAAATAGAACTCTTCAAGAGATGGCTAGGACAATGATAAGTGAGTATGACCTCCCTCATTATCTATGGGCCGAGGCCGTAAACACCGCATGCTATATATCAAATCGTATTTATTTATGTAAAAATTCTTCCAAAACATCTTTTGAAATGTATCATTCTAGAAAACCTAATATTTCATATTTCAAAGTTTTTGGATGCAAGTGTTTTGTTTTGAACACTAAAGATAACTTGGGTAAATTTGATGCTAAGGCTTATGAAGCAATCTTTGTTGGATATTCTACAACTAGTAAAGCTTATAGAGTATTCAATAGATCTTCACTTACCATCGAAGAATCCATGCATGTTAAATTTGAAGAATCTAATGTGTTTGTTGAGAATGTTGTAGAGATTGAACCATTAGGTGAAGACATGGAGAGACTATCCTTGAAGGACTCACCCGCTAAAGATGATAAGCAAGAACCAATTGGTGACGTTTAAGAGGATAAAGAGGAAAGCTCTCAACCGCTTCCTAAAGCTTGGAGATATGCCACAAATCATCCCAAGGAGCTCATCTTAGGTGATGCATCTAAAGGGGTAACAACTCGCTCCAAACTCCATGACCTATGTGGTAATTTTGCTTTCATTTCTCATTTTGAACCCAAAAGCATCCTTGAAGCTGAGGCGGACTGATATTGGTTGCTAGCCATGCAAGAGGAACTCAATCAATTTGAGCGCAACCAAGTTTGGCACCTTGTTCCTAGGCCCCACGATAGACCAATAATTGGTACTAAGTAGATCTTTAGAAACAAGATGGATGAGTCCGGAAATGTGATTAAGAATAAGGCTAGGTTAGTGGCCCAAGGTTACACTCAAGTTGAGGGAATTGACTTTGAGGAGACCTTTGCACCCGTAGCACGGCTTGAAGCCATACGGATGACACTAGCTTTTGTATCTTTCAAAAATTTTAAACTTTTTCAAATGGATGTGAAAAGTGCATTTTTGAATGGTTTTATAAATGAAGAAGTTTATGTTGCTCAACCTCCCGGTTTTGTTGATCATGTTCATCCCGATTTTGTTTTTAAACTTGATAAAGCTTTGTATGGATTGAAACAAGCTCCAAGAGCTTGGTATGAAAGGCTTTCTAGTTTTCTCATTTCAAATGATTTTATTAAAGGCAAAGTAGATACAACACTATTCACTAAGCATGTTGATAATGATACTTTAATTGTGCAAATTTATGTTGATGATATAATTTTTGGTTCTACTAATGAGTTTTTATGCAAGGAATTTGAAAAGGTTATGCAATGTGAATTTGAAATGTCTTCAATGGGTGAGCTTAATTTCTTTCTTGGACTCCAAATCAAGCAATTGCAAGATGGGAACTTCATATGTAATGCCAAATACGCAAAGGAACTCGTAAAGAAGTTTGGACTTGAAGACTCAAAAGTTTGCAACACTCCCATGGCAACTACCACCAAGCTTGATAAGGATGACCAAGGTAAAAATGTTGATATTAAATTGTATAGAAGCATAATAGGTAGTCTTTCGTATTTGACGACAAGTAGGCCGGATATCATGTTTAGTGTGTGTCTTTGTGCTAGATTTCAATCGTGTCCCAAAAAGTCCCATCTTATTGCGGTAAAACGCATTATTCGTTATATTAAGGGAACGATTGGAATGGGTCTATGGTATCCGAAAATCAGAGATTTCTCAATGACGAGTTATTCAGATGCCGACTATGCGGGTTGTAGAGTAGATAGAAAGAGTACTAGTGGGACATGTCAATTTCTTGGTAATTGTCTTGTTTCATGGTCCTCTAGGAAACAAAATTCTGTATCTCTCTCAACCGCCGAGGCGGAGTATGTTGCCGCGGGGGCTTGTTGTGCACAAGTCCTTTGGATGAAACATACTCTCCTTGATTATGATTTGCATTATAACCATATAAAAATATTTTGTGATAATACTAGTACTATACATATGACAAAGAATGCAAATCAACATAGTAAGACCAAGCACATTGAGATTAGATATCATTTTCTTAGAGATCATTTTGAGAAAGGAGATATAGATATTGATTATGTTTCTACAGATTTACAACTTGCCGATATTTTCACTAAACCACTTGATTTTGCTAGATTTTCATTCATTTGTGGTGAACTTAATGTTTGTGTTATTGAATAAAATGTTTTCTTAACCCTTTTTGATGTATGACAAAAAGGAGGAGAATGAGTTTATGTATGAAAATATGAGCTCATATGGTTTTGGTTCCATATGAGTTTATATATGTTTTGAGTTTTTGATTCCATATGAGTTTTTGATGAGTTTTCATGAATTCTTGTAATTTGAGTTTAAGTGTTTTGCAAGTGTTTTTGGTTTTTGGTTTCATGATGTTTACTTGCAAATTACAAATTACATGGTTTTTCTTTGTTTAATATAGCATAATTTGAGGGGAGCTTTCTCCTCCCCTATACTTTTGTTTATAGCCTATTTGTTTTGTCATCATCAAAAAGGGGGAGATTGTTGGCCCAAAAGGTTACACTCTCCATTTGTTTAGAATTTTGATGATAACAAAACAAATAAGAGCTATTTGGTACTAATTAGTTTGTTTAGATAAGTTTCAGGTTAGTACCATATTTGGAGGCCATTGCTTAGCTATTGCAAGAATTTCTAGGTTCATGAAGCAAAGAAGCCTTTTTTGCACATCAAGGAAGGAACATAGAAGAGAAGGCTCTAGCAAGGCATCGCATGGCTCAAGACTTCAAGATTGCTCAAGATAATTTGTTAGATTTGTTTTTAGTTTAGAATTTTGTTAAAGAATAGTGAATAGGTTTGAAGCTCTATCACACACGTTTTTGCGCACATCTTGTTTCCTAACATAAATAGTTTGTATACAATCTTCAACCTACAAACTTATTTTGATATACATAATCATGTGTTTTAAGTTTTGTGTTTTATCAAAACTTATTTTGGTATTGGAATTTATGACAAAAACTTTGATATACATATGTTTCATGTATATAGGATTATGCTTCAAAATGTTTAAATATCATGTTAGGAAGAAGTTTTGGACAAAACGTATTTTCTATTCAAAATTCAAGTTTTAGGAAATACAGTTTTTGGTTTTTGATAAAAATGATAAGAGACAAAAATAGTTCATATTGATTGATATTTGAGCTAAACTTTTTACCACATGTTTATATATCAATGCAAAATGATAAAACTATTTTTGGTGATTTTTATGAGTGTTAAAAGATTTTTCATAATATTTTTAAAACTATTTTTCTGTCCTTTCCAGACTTCATCCAGTCGACTAGTCTTCTGACTAGTCGACTTGGCTAGAAGTCGGTCGACCGGGTCGGTCGACCGACGTGCACAAATCTGTGCACGTTTAGCAGTCTTTGGACGGTCGACCGTCCCAGTCGACCGGTCTGAGAGCAGAGCTCTCTGTTTGTTTGGGTCGACCGGGCCGGTCGACCGTAGCCTGCAACGGCTATTTTCTTTGTACTTGCGGTCGACCGGACCGGTCGATCGTGCTAGCCGTTTGAGCAGTAACGGCTAGTTTTTTGAGCTGGTTTATTTTTGTCATTTTCTCACTTAATTATGTTTAAGTGACATGTTTTGGTTCTAATACTTTCTGATTAGCCTTAAATATGTTTTATCTACTAACCCTAGCCTTCTCCTATAAATAGGGTGTTTAGGGAGAGGTTGGTTACTAGAAAAATTCTCAAAAATTTAACAAAAGTTTAAGGCATTCAAAAGATTTGGTTTCTTGGTTTTTGTGCTGAAATTCTCTCTCATTTTCTGAAGTGCTTTCAAGAATTCTCTGATTTCATTTTCTTTTCTCCTTACACACAAGAGCTTCATTCCTACTCATTATTTCTCTAAGGACCTTTGTAAGGGAAGAGAATTTTGCAAGAGAGAGTTTGTGGTCTTTTGACTACTCAGAGATTGCTTGTACTTGAGATTGTGGAGTTGGGTACTCCGGTGTATTTGTGACATCCTTGTGATAATGGAAGTGGTTGGAATCCTTCTGGGGAAGGCGGGGAAGTAGAGCTGGGTGCTCGAACCTCGATAACAAATCTCGGTGTTTGCGTTTGGTTTACTTGCTCTTATTTCTTGCTCTATTTTCTTTGCTCTTATTACTTGCTCTCTACATTCATTGCTATATTCACTTGCTTTGTGAGATTGTTGCTTCATAATTTTTAAATTGTGCATTGATTAGCATTATCACCTATTCACCCCCCTCTAGGTGATTTTCAATATATATATATATATCTATGCTTTTGACATGAAATTCAAAACCTGTTAAACCGAAAACCAAAACCAATAAATTTTAAACTTGTGTGTGTGAACTTGAGCATATCAACACTATCTTCCTTTACACAAGATCTAAACTACTAAACTAAATAAACCGAAGTCTTCTTGTAGAACTCCTTCGCCAAGTCGACTTGATCCAACGCGATCTAACGCGCTTGACTCCAATCGAGTGCTTGATACGATCTTGACGTGCGAGCTCTTGAATCACCATGTGATAGCTCCAAACTCCTTTGATGAAGCTAGACACATACTAATATCTTGATCAAATATCTGAAACTAAATATCACAAGGTTATTAGTAAACTATAACTACATGAGTTAATCATCTCAAAAATAGAGTGAAGGGCCTCTGGGCCGACAATCTCTCCCTTTTTGATGATAATAAAACTCATGGAGTTATATATGCATGGATTAAAGTTAATCTACATAGAAGCTCTCTCTTAACTCATGCATAGTAATAATCATAGAGATAAGTAATGAATCCTCAGCACAAGTATGCATAAATGAAGAATATTTCTCCCCATTTTGCATAAACAAAACATATATGCTCTAATATCATTTAAAATAAAAAAATAAACTTACATATATAAAGTCTCAAAATTCTTTTCTCCCCCATTTTGTCAATTCATATATAAAATAAGGAAATAAAATAAACATGCATATATAAAAATCAAAAATACTTCTCCCCTTTTTTTTTAAACATGCATATAAAACTCAAACATGCATATAAAACTCCAAAATATCTCTCCCCTTTTTTGTCAATTCATCAACAAAAGGGTATTAATAAAAACACAAAACAACCAGTAAAGGGCATAAATAATATTTCTCCCCCCTTTTGGATAAATCAAACAATAAAGTTATATATACTATATACATTCATGAAGAGGAGAGACGAAAAGTTAACTCCCCCTACATACATGCATTTATATGAAAAGAGATGACTAAACCCTAACCACATAAAGCATAATAAACAATGTATAAAAAGAGATGTGAAGCTCCTACTACACATTTGTATTACATAAAGAAGAATAGTCAAGCTCCTCAATATGAGATACACTCAATATGAATCTATATATAGAGAAGATGTTAAGCTTCCCTTGCATATAAGCAATACATATCAAAATATAATGAAACCACCTTTATGATACCAATTGAGAATATACCAATTCATGATAAAGATATATATCAAAATATTATGATACCAATTTATGATACCAATAGAAAATAAACAAAATTTTAAGATACCAAAAGATACTAATTAAAAATGCCTTGTAGACTTTTGATACTAACAGAAAATGAAACATTGTATGCTTTTGATACCAAATATATATATTGTAAATTTTGATTTTGATACCAATTGTAAATCTTTATACCAATTGAAAGTGTTTTGTACTTTTGATACCAATTATAAGTACATATATAATATAAGTTTTGATACCAATTGAAAGTCAAAACCAAATTTTTAGGTAAACATAGTTCATTTCAATATAGATACCAATTTAAAATGAAACATGATACTAATTGAAAAACAAACCAACTTTTTGGATAACACTAAAATCATTTTTCAATA
Organism: Agave tequilana; assembly: GCA_038442645.1. Classification (NCBI taxonomy): domain Eukaryota; kingdom Viridiplantae; phylum Streptophyta; class Magnoliopsida; order Asparagales; family Asparagaceae; genus Agave; species Agave tequilana. The sequence goes on along the minus strand of JAVJIF010004867.1, from coordinate 29,468 downwards.
GAGATACCAAATAGAGAATAATATTAATTTAAGATTCTTGATACCAATATTGAAAATATTAGCATATACCAATTGAAAATATTTTTCATTAAGGAGCGTAGGATACCAATTGAAACATAAGATACCAATTTGAATAATATCATTTTTCATCATAAAGAGTGGGAGTAAGATACCAATTGAAAATAAAACTGATTGAAAGGTAAAACATGAGTTTTCTCCCCCATAATAAATACTAATAAAAACGATGCATAAGCTTGTATAAGATACGCATTGAAAAAATAATTGTCATTAAGGAGTAAATCAAGCTTAGCATAAACATAATTTGTGCTTTAAAATGTAAAGATATGATAAGCACAATAAGGTCATATATATATGTATGAAAAAGTAAATACCAATCGAAATTGATACTATTTGAAATTTGAACCATACATATATGGAAAAACTCATGAGTATAAAAACATGAAAATATCAGTTGTGATACCAATTAAAAATATGATGAGGATCAAGTATATAACTCATACTACCTCCCTATTCATGCACATGTTTATAAAGATTTTAAATTTGAGCATACAAGACATGGTCGCCCATCAAACCGCCCTTCGCGTTGGTAAGGGTTTTCAAAAAAAGGATATAAAAATAATTTAAATTTGAGCATACAAGACATGGTCGCCCATCAAACCGCCCTTCGCGTTGGTAAGGGTTTTCAAAAATAGGATATAAAAATAATTTTAACATATTTGAAAACTCTACCAAAATGAAGAATACGAACTAGTTTTATGATAATCTTATAAGCTAGTACGAACTCCTTCAAGTAAGAAATAAAATATAAATGAATCCATGAAAACATGAAAATCACACGATCATTAACACTCAAATAGCAATAAAGCTCATATAGTCTCGTGAAAATAAATCATGAGCAAACATCAAACAAAAAGTGTAAAAAGATGTAATTAATAAAATCATGGAATAAGGCATTAAAGCTCAAAAGAAATTCCTTTATCAAAAAAATTGAATATCATCAAAACTAAATAGGCTTCAAGGTATATGTATGCTTTGTCTAAACTAGAAGTATACATACAAATCCCTAAACACAAATGAGTCCATAATAAAAATTTGCATGAAAAGCAAATGACTCAAGGGTATACATGTATATCTAAAGTTTTGACAAAATTGACATATACTTGAAGCTAAACATAAAAATATGTACGAAAAATAGGGAATACAAGTCAAAATGCATGAATCATCAAACTAGGCTATACTAGTACATCTAATGGGTGCAAATGAGTAATTAAGTACAAACATATAATGATCAATTTGTGACTCACTAGTTGTACAAGTATTGACACAAGTTTTAATGAAAACTATATTTTAAATATGTAATCAAAACATGAAGTGCAAAAATATAAACAAAAACCAATATGATCATTAAGATAGATGCACATGTTTTAGATTTATGATATACACAATAGCTAAACAACTGAGAAAACACAAAATATGGATCCATATGAACATGAATGTATCTCAAATACTATGCATGTATGTCATAGGTCTAATTATCATGGCATTTAACATAATAATCATGAAAAATCAGAACATGCTAAAAGATCAATCAATAAAAGTATGTAAACTAAATGGGAGTTAGAGATAGTTACCAAAATCATTAGGGCTTATCTCTAGATTTTCAAACCATGGTGGTCCTCCCACCAAACTTTCCTTGAAAGTGATGCATCTAAAATTTTCACCATTTAGCTCGAAACGCATCCACCATCAAGGCACCAACACTCTCATATCAAGTGAGAGCCCACATGATTGGTCGCTAATGTTGCATATTTAGTATCATATTTCCATACTTATTATAGAATAAAACCTGCATTGTCCTAATTAATTGTTTAATTTATTTGCAGGCCCATTCTTTAAAGAGATGAAGAGAAATGAGCCCAAAGCCCACCAAAATTCTGAATTAAATCAGAGTTAATTCGCACTCAGTAAATCAGAAAAAAATCAAGAGGTTGAAAACTGGTTGAGAAGAATCCTCCCAGAATCGATCGGTTGAAGCAAAGATCAACGGCCAGTTCTTCAAAATCTCGGAGCTAAACTGCAAATCGAACCCAAGATAAAATCATAACTCGATCTCGGGGAGACCCACCAACAGGGTGTGGCCACCTGGCCACACCCTGGCCGCGGAAACGCGGCCAAAGCCGCGTTTTCGCGGCTTGGTTGGGGAGTTAGGGGAGCGTTTGCTCCCCCGGAATCCTGCACGTTGGGTTTTTGCCTACAAAAAGACAGTATTTGCGCTGAAAATGGGACGACCATGCAGAGATAGGATTTAGCCAAGTTTTTCATTTCTTAGTTTAGGTTTTTTCTTTTCTTTTTATGTAACTTGTATGTAAACTTAGGTTAGATGATGATTCATGTAAGTAAGAGAGAGGCTGATGTTGAGAGTGACACCGATGGACCCTCCTCCTTTCTTCCATCGTTTCAAGAAATAAAAGGTAATATTTTTATGTTCTTCTTTACTTTCCTTTACTTTTGCTTTCTTCTTCCTCTTTCTACTTTACCTCGTTTGTTTTTTATGAGAACGCAAGTGAATTCCAAAGCACAAGTATAACGATGTTGTGTGAATGCCAACGATAGTTCATGAAGACGTTCTCCTTCTCAAGATCCGTATCACTTCATGCTTGCCCCGCTTGATGATATAATGCGAACGGGGACTGAGCTCGAGCCTATGATCTATGCGTTGAACGCCTCCGAAGCAAAGGTAGAACATGCAAAGGTTTCCCGGTAAGCCATCAATCAAACTAGGTAAGTATTTCTTCATCTTCTTTCTTTTCGTTTATTTCTGTAAATTAAATCACCAACACTCATCTTCCAACTCTTTCTTTCCCGACTCATTTGTACATAATTGCTTTCATCATTTTCTGATTTTTTCCACCTTCTTCATCTCTCACTTTCTTTCTAACTTTAACATAATTCTTTTTCATTTTTATTTCTAAAAAAAACAAAGAAGAACTTTCGTTTTTCTTCACAAGATTTCAATACAAAATTTGAACGCTTCCATCGCAAGCCCTCCTTGTGGATCACGACCTGCATAACTACTTGCTATAGCGGTAAGAATTGAGCACTTGCACATCTTCATTCTAAATCTAAAATTAACGTTTTTATTGAAATCTAATTTTTATTGAAAATTTTTTTAGAACTAAAACGAACTTTTTCTCTGTTGCAGGTTACAGGGCAAGCAAAGCAGGAAATTAAGATTGCAGTGACATATAAGTGGTATTGGGCCTCTGCTCTAGAAAGCAGAGACCAATTGCCCTCTGCTTTGCCGCGTTTTCACAGCCAAAGCGCGGATCCGCGGCAAAAAGGAGTTGACTACTAACGTTATTTTTTGCAGGGCTGCTTGACTTCCAAAATTCTAGTTTTCTGCAATTTGTATTTTCTTATATGCCATCACCAAAAGCCTGCTAATAACCAACAGTAAAATACTTGTTGAAAAAGATAAAAAATTGATTAGACGTTTGCATTTTAGGCACGTGTCTTTTCAATTCATTTATTTTTACTGTTGAAGAGTGCTGGAGCAAGGTACGTTCGCATTGCATGTAGAATAGGATTCATCTCTTGGTTGATTTTCATTGCTTTGAGTGAATCTTATTTACATATCTTGTACACTTGCACAAACTTATCTTAAGGACACTAACCCATAACAAGATAAGGTGGGGATTTAATCACCCTTCCTTGGCCCAAAAATCAGATTCCAAGCACTCACTAATTAAGAGATTATCCTCAAGGGGAAAGGTGTTGGAATTTGACTCCTGCAAAATCAGTGTCTAGGAAAGGGATTAAGGGCCGAAAGCCGAAGATTGGTGGTTATTTAATTAAGGAACGTCTTTGACGGAAAACCTCCCACCAATCTTGCCCTGACCTGGCTGATTAGCTTGTGGTTTAAGTCTACATTAAACCTCCCGTGGACAGTCTAATCAGTTAGGAGTCGTCTAGGCCATAGGTCTACCCTAACTTAGTTTAGAATTTTTTCCGTTTATTTGTTTGCTTATTTATTTGTTTTTTCTTTCTTTTTTTCTATTGTGTGATATGGCTTAAAATAATAATTTTTCGAACTTCAATAATAATCCATATTACACACCGAGTTCATTTTCGGATATTACCAACCCGGCATATCATGACTTTAACCAACCTAGTGTGCCGGATTGGTCTTATCCGAATCCATATAACCCATGCCCCCAATCTAATAACTATAATTTTCATAATAATTTCAACTCTTCACAGAGTCAGTGGGGATTCACCTCCCCCGAGCATAATTTTCAACCAACTTGTCCCCCTATCCACCTAGTCCGCAATATTTCCAAAATTCATACTCAGATCCACCAGTCCAAAATAAAAGACCATCAATTTTGGAAATGAGTATGCGTGAGTCCAAACAAAAATCACAAAATCTGATGGACTCACAATTTCACTACCAATCCAAGACAACACCTCTTCATCTTTTCAACAAAAAAATGAACCCATCAACTATGAAAAGATGCTTGAAGCCATGACTCAGGCTCAAAATGCTCGTAATCGTGACATAAATATGATGGTCGAATCTCTACGTTCTCACCGGTTAACCAGTTCTGATGTCACTAACCATTCTCTTAAAGCTGAAGAGTCATGTAGTTTTGGAAATCAAGATTCCATTTCAGAACAACCCTTTGAACTTGCCCAAACTACAAATTTTGAAAAAGATATTGACAGTTTAGCAAGTTATTCCTTTCCTGAAATAGAACTTGAGAATGACTATGATCATGAACCCCAACTTAGTGATTCAATTCTACTTCCTGATTCGATTATGACTCCGGTATCTTCACCTGATATCAATCTTTTCCCCGAGTCAACGTTGGATCCTGCGCCTATTCATCATGAAATTGAATCCCCCATCTTTGAGGATCATATTGAACTTGACCAATTATACAATTTTGAAAATCCTATTGACAAATTGGCAAGTTCTCAATTTTTTGATATTGAACTCAATGAGAAGTGTGACCTAGATTCTTAAATCTGTGATCCAGTTCGACTTTCTGAATCAATATTTACTCCTGTTTTGTTACCAGACTTGAGTAATATTTTAGAGTGAGTTTTGATTCCCACACCTATCATTCTTGAACTTGAATTACCAATATTAAGTCACATTCTATTGTTGGAAAATAAATGTGGACTTGAGTTTCAACTTCTTGACTTGGACCCAATTCCTGAACCTATTTCTACTCCTGAACCTTTACTTGACTTAAGTCACCTTCCTGAGTCGGTATTAGTTCCTATACTTCCTGAGTCCAAGCCAATCATTCTATCATTTCATACTCCATTTTGGGACAAGGTGGTTGACAAATTTGACTCCAAAATTAATTATGGAATTTGAAAATTAGATGGGGTCAAATAATTAATAAAAATCCTTCATGGATACATAATTTTAATGGGTTATATTAATGATATTTCTGGTGAGTTCCTTCGAACTCCACAAAAAGTTGATTGGGCCGCATTTCGTGGACCAATCAGACCACCACCGGAACCACCACCTTAAGGTAACATTTTTCCTTCCCTTTCGTCTTTTTCATGCATCTATGCATTAATTCACACATTGAGGACAATGCATGAGATAGGTCTGGGGGAGGGTTCTAACAAAACTTTTTGAAAGTCTTTAAAGCACGTATATTTACGCTAATGATCATGTTAGTCTATGATTTGCACTTCATGTTTTTGATTACATATTTAGATGAAACTTTTATTAAAACTTATGTTTATACTTGTACAACTAATGAGCCACATTTGTTTATCATATGTCTGCGCTTTATTGCTCATTTGTATCCATTAGATGCACTTGTATAATCTTGTTTTGATGTCTCTTGCATCTTTAGTTGTTTTCCCTATTTCTTGCACACATTTTCATAAAAATGTATTTGTCTTCATGTATATGTCAATTTTGTCTAAAACTATTAGATATACTGTCTATCCTAGAGTCACTTGCTTTTCATGCAATATTTTATTATGAACTCGTTTATGTTTGGGATATGTATGTATACTTTTAGTTTCAACAAAACATACATATATCTTGAAGCGTATTTAGTTTTGATGATTTCTTGCCTCTGATAAAGGAAATTCATATGAGCTTCAATGACTTATTTTCATGATTTTATTGATTACATGATTCATACTCTTTATGTTTGGTGTTTACTTATGATTTTTATTTCATGAGCATATATGTGCTTTAAAGACTTTGAGTGTCAATTATTGTGTGATTTTCATGTCTTCATGGGATATATGATTTGGTTTCGTATTTTGAAGGATCGTTAACTAGTTTTTTAAAAGTAATTTTTAAACTAGTTTCTTAATTCTTAAATTGGTAGTGTTTTCAATTTAAAATTAATTTCAAATCTTATTTTTGAAAACTTCTACCCGTTAAGAGCAGATGGATGGGCGACCATGTCTTGTATCCCTTATTGAATATCTTTTATCATGTGCATGAATAGGGTGGTAGGTATGAGTTATACACATGATCTTGATGCTATTTCATTTTGTATACTCATATTTGATTTCTTATATATGTACGCTTCATATTTCAATGAGTATCAATTTCAATTAGTATTTTCATTTTCATACATACATATATATGATTTGATTGTGCTTGTTTTACAATATCTTTACATTGTTAAAGTACAAATTATGTTTATGTTAAGCTTGATTTTATTCCAAATGTTAATTGGTATTTATACAACCTTATACATTGATTTCAATTGGTATTTATTTGATATCAAAATATACTTCATATTTCACCTTCAATTGGTATCAAAATCTACTATTGGTATCTTAAAAATTTTATTTATCTTTAAATGGTACCAACTTTTATTTTGTCAACTACAATTTGATTTCATTGGTATCAAAATTTATTTTAACTTCAAGAAAATTCAAAATTTTGTTTTAAAAAGTGGCTCAAAATTTGTTGATATGTTTTGCCTATATGCAAGGGGAACTTAACATCTTCTCTATATATAGATTCACATTAAAGTGTATTATACATATAGTAGAGTGTGACCCTCTTCTTTATGTGGTACACGTGTGTACGGGGAGCTTAACATCTCCGCTTATACATTGTATTATTTGCTTTATGTGGGTTAGGGTCTAGTCATCCCTTCTCCATGTAATGCATGTATGTAGGGGGAGCTAACTTATCGTCTCTCCTCTTCATGAATGTTTATCTCATATACATCTTAATTGTTTGATTGTCCTCGCCCTTTTGTTGATGAATTGACAAAAAGGGGAGAAGAATTTAGTAAGTTTATATATACATGTTTATATCTTTATTTATGCATATTGTTTGTGTGATTGGTCACATATATTGCATATATATTGTCACATTATCATGTTTATTATCTAATAAATCATATTAATAAATCTTATTTTTCTTTATAAAATGCAGGCCCATTGTTAAAGGAAAGGGAAGAAAAATGAGCCAAAAAGCCCATCAAATTCTGATTTAATTTACAATTAATTCAAAATCAGGGCAAATCATGGCAAATCAGAGAGGTTGAAAACCGGTTAAAATGAATCTTCTCAAATCAAGTGGTTAAAGCCAAAGATCAAAATTTATTTCGTCAAATCCTGAGCTGAAACGGGAAAACCAGTAGGAGATAAAGGGGAATCACCAAAAGAGGGAATGCCACTAACCAGGTGTGGCCATCTGGCCACACCATGGCCACGTTTTCGCGTCTTGGTTGCATCTGATGGGGGAGCGTTTGCTTCCCCTATCTTCGTACATCCTCCCCCGTTTGGTTTTTTGCCTATAAAAGGCAAGTTTTGCACTGAAAAAGGGAGCGAAGACTAGGATTACAATTCTTGTTCATATTTAGGGTTTTAGGAGTATTGTTAGATAGTTCTGAGAAGCTGTATCTCATCTTTACTTTTCTGTTTAGATCAGCAAAGAAAGAAGAGTGGAACTGAGTATGTAATTCATCCTTGAAGTGACAATCAAAGGAGATTCAACTTGCTTCTTCAACTCAACTCAATTCGGTATGTCTATGTTTGATTTCCATTCCCTTATTTGTTTTTTTATCATGAGTAAATAAACCATCTTCTGGGCTTACTAATCAATCTCTTCACCTCCTTTCTCTTGATCGATTTTTATGAAAGCAATTTCCTTGAATCATAATAATGCCTAAGTTGAACTTTGTTCTTGAAAGCAAATGAGGATGTTTCTTTTTTTAAACTTGGACATTCAAAGCACAAATATTTTCAAATCGTTTTTATTCCATACTTGGTTCATCGTGTTTGATGGTTTAACATTCTATTTTTAATGCTGCGTTAAGAAAGACCTTAAGATTTAAACCAAACCTATCTTATTTGTTTTACTTGACCATTAAAAGAAACTAAAGGTTTTTGCTTATGATAAAAGTGATGCACCAAAGTTTTCTTGAGATAAGTAAGTAGCTGAGTAAAAGATTAGTGAGCCTGAATCTTTTTTATAATTTAAATCACAGCCAAATCACTCTCAAATCATTTTCTAAAAGATCATCTTCTCCAAAACCTTTTCCAAGTTTTAAATTTTTCTTTAAATCACTTCCTTTCTCTCCATTCTGTTTTTCAATATAAAAAACCCAACACCATTCTTTGCTTTCTAAAACAAAAACACCGAAAAGCTTTCATCGCATTTCTCCTCGTGGACATGACCCGTTAGCCCAAAGCTAGACGGTAGTTCTCATTGCTTTTATTTGCAATCAATTTTTGACGCCATTGCTGGGGATGCTTATTTCTTCATAAGTTCTATGGCTTAGAGTCCGAAGATGCTTATTTCTTCATAAGAGAATTTGAGAAAGTATACTTAATGATGAAAATCTCACACCTTGCAGATGATGCTATTAGGTTGAGATTTGTCCCTTTCGCTCTTAAGGACTTAACCAAGAAATGGTTCTATAGCTTAGCGGCTTGCTCTATCACATCCTGAGCTGGTTCCATCAAGGTCTTCTTGAAGAAATTCTGTCCAATTCATAAGACCGCTCTCGTTAGGAAAAACATCATGCATTTCAAGTAAGAGCCTAGTGAACCATTTTGGAAGTACTTTGAACGCTTCAAAGACTTCCTTGTCCAATGTCCTCATCATGGAATAGAGAAATGGCGACAATGCCAAATTCTTTATGACGGTTTAGACTACTCTACCAAGACCCTCTTAGAAACCATATGCCAAGGGGAATTCTTGCAGAAGGATGAGAATGAAGAATGGGATTTATATGAGAATCTAGCTGAAAAGACTATCCAATGGGAGCCAACTAGTTAAAACTCGAGAAATTCATACTCAATCTCTTCAAAAGGAGGTCTACACTCAATTGACTCATCCATAGCTAACGAGGCTAAATTAGCTAACCTAGCGAGAAGACTGGAAGCTTTAGATACTAAGAAACTAAGTCCAGTCAATCAAGTCAGCCTAAACCAATTTCCAACTCTGGGCTGTACATACTGTCAAGCCATGAATCATGTGTTTGAGGAGTATCCTATATTTCAAGCTCAGCAACAATATTCTGAACCGATGCATGCACTCTTTTTAAGGCCAAACAATGATCCTTACGCACCAACATCCAATCTTGGCTGGAGAAATCACCCAAATTTCTCGCGGAGCCAACACAACAATGACCACCCACGGTCAAACCATGCAAGCAACTTTCATCATTCCAATAATTCTTCAAATCATCAACCCAACTTTTCTAATTACCATCATAATTCTCCCAACCATCCACCTAATTTTTTAAATTATCAACAAAACTTTCCCAATCAAGCTCCACAATCTTCCTTCTAGAATCCTTAACTTGAAAGGAGAATGACTGATTTTGAGAAAAATATGGAAAGGTACATGAAGAACCAAGATTTCCTCATGCAAATAATATAGAGGCTAGAGGGTCAAATGAGCCAATTAGCCAGTCCACAGAATGAGAGGTAAAAGGGTACCTTGCCCAGTCAGCTAATAATGAATCCTAAAAATTCTCAACAGGCCATTTGGCTGAGGATCAATCATTGAATCAATGTAATGCTATTTATACATTGAGATCGGGAAAGAAAGTTGATAATCTAGTGTCAACACCATCCAATCCCAATCAGCACAATCACACTCAAGTATCCACCTCATCTAGTCCCAAGCCTTCTAAATCTGACGAATCTGAAACAGATAAGTCAGCCAGTCAGGTGTATAAGCCTATAATTCCATTTTCTAATAGGCTGAAGAACAACAAGAAGAATCCACACATGGATAAGATAATTGAGATTTTCAACCAAGTAAAGATAAATGTGCCACTTCTTGATGCCATCCAACAAGTCCTATCCTATGCAAAATTTCATAAGGACATGTGCACCAAGAAGAGAAAGACTAATGTACCCAAGAAAGTCTTCTTAGCCAATAACATTAGTGAGCTACTGTCGGGTCCGATCTCTGTCAAGTATAAGGATCCAGGTTGTCCCACCATTGCCTGCACTATAAGACAAGTTGAGATTAGTCATGTACTTCTTGACTTATGGGCAAGTATCAACCTGCTTTCATTCTCAGTTTATCAACAACTTGGGCTGGGCGATCTTAGTCTAACTCTAGTCACAATCCAATTGGCTGACTGTTCTGTGAAAGTTTCAAAAGGGGAAATTAATGATGTCCTTATCCGGGTCGGGGAGTTTATCTACCCGGTTGATTTCATAGTTCTTGAGACACAACCTGTGTCCAATCCTAGGGCTCAAACTCCTGTTATCCTAGGGTGCCCATTCCTTGCTACTGCCAATGCTATTATCAATTGTAAGAATGGGTTTATGAGGTTAACCTTTGGGGACATGACTAGAGAAGTCAATGTCTTCAATCTAGAAAAATAACCTCGTAATATAAGAGACCAAACATTTGAGGTAAACTTTGTTGAAAATAATTATGATGAAGAAAGTGAAGGTATAGAGAATGAGTCTCTGTTTCTTGATGAATTATTTGAGAATGAATGCGATTATATTAATGAGAAGGCATATGTCGGAGATCCTAATTTTAGAGTCCCCTTTAAAAAAAGGAAATTTTATATGAATATCTTCACTTTTGATGAGCCAACAAATGATATATCGAATGAGAATATAATTCAAGAACCTCCAATTGACCTACTCTTTGAAAACCTCTTTGAAGAAGAACTAACGTGTTTGGATGAATCGACTAGGGATATTTTGGTTAATTATATACCTCCACGGCAAAGGGTTGACCTAAGTTTTGAGAAATATATGGAACTGAGTTAGAATACCTAGGCATTCATAATGAGAAAGTTCCATCTGAGAAGTGTGATGGTGATCGATTTTTGAATAATGGTTGAAGAAATATGAGGAAGAAAAGCTTAAAAAAGGTGAGACAGGGGAGGAAGAGAGTTAAAATGACAAAAAGATTGGCCTCCCCACTATGCCCTACAGAGAACCCATTAGAATGATAGGAAGAGAGCTAGAGGGATAAGACCTAAAAAGGTCTAGGTGTGGGAAAAACATAATACTGTACATATTTTTGTATACTATATATATATATATATATATATATATATATATATATATATATATTTTTATATATATATATATATATATATATATATAAATTTTTTATGCACCTCTTTTACATTCCATTTCATGCATCTATACATTTCTTTCATATATTGGGATAATGCATGAGATAAGTGTGGGAGAGGACTCTAACATGACTAATATAACTAAAAAAAGAAAAAAATAATATATATATAAAAAAAATTTTGAAAGAAAAGAACAATATTTTGATATATTTTTTTTAAGAAATTAAGTTAATTTTAAGGAATAGGGAAATTATAATTAGGATTTCTTATACTTGGTAAAATAAGATAACTTGTTTGATTTTCAGGGTTAAGAAAAAAATTGGTGAAAGTAATTTAGTTTTGATCTTTACCTTGAAGAAATATGCACATTTTATGCACTTACACACTTAGGGTTCAAAAACAAAGATTCTTATGCTATATTAAAAATATATATATATACGTATATCTATGAAAAATAAACAAATCTAATTATTAATTAGTTAGGTGCTTTAGCCTAAGCAAGCCTTGGAATTTATGGAAAAGATAATTAGATAAGTTTGAATATATATATATATATATATATATATATATATATATATATATATATATATATATATCCTTTGATTAAGCTGAGTATTTGTGCCTCATGAAGCATAAGTATTCACGCCTAAAAGGGGTACATTTTATAAATAAAAGCCCTTGATTTCGTGGCCTTATTTGCTCGAGTGCTTAAGTCCTAAGGGGTGTTTTCTCACCTGGTGCCCTAAGACCGTCCGGTTTGGGTTTCACCAGCTAAAGGCTCGTTACATGGGCAGATTAGAACGCCGAATAGAATTAAGGAATAATACCACCAAAGATTAAAAAAATAAATTAATAATAAATAATAATAAAAAATAAGGTATAAGAGTTAATGTTAAAAAACCCTTAGTCAAAACTTCACGGTCACGAAAGAGCATATGAATTAGGGTAAAGTAATAGATTTGATGAGAAATACAATTTGACTCCTTACTTTAATTGATGACATGTTTTTAAATAGAAACTAAGTTTAGAAATGAAAAGTTTAATTTTCCTATAACTTATAGATTACTTGAACTCTTACAACAATACCTCAAATATTTTCTATCTTCTCAAAATGCTTTTTCGAATATACTACATTTTTTCTCTTTCTTTATGGATTTTGTGGGTGCAATCCAATGAAAACCCTCATGAGACAAAACTCATCCTCTAAGGGTAACATAGAGGTTTAACGGCTTATTACACATGCTCAGTACAATCGAGTGACCTGCGAAAATAGTCTAATAATTAATTAGGATTAGTTTTGATGTTTTGCTTGAGGGCGAGCAAAAGATAAGTGTGGGGGTGTGATCGGTCACATATATTGCATATATATTATCACATTGCCATGTTTATTATCTAATAAATTATATTAATAAGTCTTTTTTTCCTTTATGAAATGCAGACCCATTGCTAAAGAAAAGGGAAGAGAAACGAGCCCAAAAGCCCATCAAATTCTGATTTAATTCAGAATTAATTTGAAATCAGAAAATCAGAGCAGATCTTGGCAAATCAAAGAGGTTGCAAATCAGTTAAAATGAATCTTCCCAAATCAAGTGGTTAAAGCCAAAGATCAAAAGTCGTTTCATCAAATCTTAGAGCTAAAATGGGAAAACCAGTAGAAGATAAAGGGGAATCACCAAAAGCGTAATGCCACTAACCAGGTGTGGCCATCTGGCCACACCATGGCCATGAAAACGCAGCCAAAGCCGCATTTCTGTGGCTTGATTGCATCTGTTGGGGGAGCGTTTGCTCCCCCTATCTTCGTACACACTCCCCCAATGGCAGGTTCTGCACTGAAAAAGGAAGCAAAGACTAGGATTAGAATTCTTGTTCATATTTAGGGTTTTAGGAGCATTGTTAGATAGTTCTGAGAAGCTGTATCTAATCTTTACTTTTCTGTTTAGACCAGCAAAAAGAGAAGAGTGGAACTGAGTGTGTAATTCACCCTTGAAGTGACAATCAAAGGAGATTCAACTTGCTTCTTCAACTCTACTCAATTCGGTATGTATATGTTTGATTTCCATTCTCTTATTTGTTTTCTTTTTATCATGAGTAACTAAACCATCTTCTTGGCTCACTAATCAATCTCTTCTACCTCCTTTCTCTTGATCGATTTTTATAAAAGCAGTTTTCTTGAATCATAATAATGCCTAAGTTGAACTTTGTTCTTGAAAGCAAATGAGGATGTTTCTTTTCTTTAAACTTGGACATTCAAAGCACAAATATTTTCAAATAATTTTTATTCCATACTTGCTTCTTCATGTTTGATGGTTTAACATTCTATTTTTAATATTGTGTTAAGAAAGACCTTAAGATTTAAACCAAAATCATCTTATTTGTTTTACTTGAACATAAAAGTAACTAAAGGTTTTTTCTTATGATAAAAGTGCTGCACGAAAGTGTTCTTGAGATAAGTAAGTAGCTGAGTAGAAGATTAGTGAGCCCGAATCTTTTTCATAACTTAAATCACAGCCAAATCACTCTCAAATCATATTCTAAAAGATCATCTTCTCTAAAGCCTTTTCCAATTTTTAAATTTTTCTTTAAATCACTTCCCTTCTCTCCATTCTCTGTTTCAATAAGAAAAAAAACCAACACCATTCTTTGCTTTCTAAAACAAAAACACTCAAAAGCTTTCTTCACATTCCTCCTCGTGGACACGACCCGTTAGCTCAAAGCTAGACGGTAATTCTCATTGCTTTTATTTGCAATCAATTTTACTTTATGCATTTTATTGAATATCTATTTGTTTATTGCTATGCATGAGTTAAGGCGGAGCTTTTATGAAGCATATTTTTAATCCATGCATATATAACTCTATGAGTTTTGTCATCATCAAAACGGGGGAGATTGTTGGCCCAAAGGCCTATCACTCTAGTTTTGATGATGATTAGCTTATATAGTTATAGTACTAATGATCTTATATTTATATAGTTTCAGATTTTGTATCAGGATCTTAGTAGGTACTTAGCTTTAACAAAGGAGTTTTGGAGCTAACACGTGTTGATTCAAGAGCTCGCGTATCAAGATCGCTTCTAGTACTCGGTTGGAGTCAAGCTCGTTGGATCGTGTTTGGATCGGGTCATCTTAAAGATGAGGATCGACAAGAAGATTTCTGTTTGTTTAGATCTTGTGTAAAGATAGATTGAATGCTCAAGTTCACACACACACACATGCAAGTTCAATATGTTTGATTTTCGGTTGAACTGGTTTTAGATTTTGAATAGATATATATATATATGATTTTCATGAATAGATAGAATCAAAACAAGTTTACATGTTCTAATATATATTAGAATTCATCTATATACATATATGCTTCATATATTTGGAAAAATTATTTTGATGATCCTATTCATGTGTTTAGAGTTTTGGTATTAACAAAACCTATTTTGGATTTTATGTCAAAAACATAGATATATGTCTTACATGTGTATTGGATTCTATCCATAAATAATATGCTTCAAATGTATTTAAATATCATGTTTTTGTATTTATACAAGTTTTGGAGAAACGGATTTTCAGTTCAAAAATCAAGTTTTGGAAAATACGGTTTTGTTTAAGGCCAAATATTTTATATCACAAAAATAATTCAAATAGTTTGTAATATGTGTTGATTTTTGGTCATACATTTTTGTTCTTCAAATATCTTACAAGAACTTATTTTTTGAAATTTATAGGATTTTATGGGATTTTCTTGGAGTTAAAATACCTAAGTTTCAAGTTCTGAAATATCCCAGCCAGATCTGCTGGCAGTCGGTCGGACCGGTCGACTGATGTGCACGGAGATGTACACAGGACCAGCCAAGTAAGCCGGTCGACCGCACAGTCGACTGACTGAAAGTACCCTACTCTCGGGTACTGCCAATCGACCGGGCGGTTGACCGGCAGCACAATGGTCAGAAATATGACCTCTGGGCCGGTCGACCGGAAGGGCAATTCTGCCATTTTCTGCTGCCAACAGCTAGTTTTCTCCTAACCCTATATAAAAGGGTTTTGGGGGCTGTTTTCTACAAGGATTTTGAGAGCTAATTTTTTCTATCTTTCTAAGTTGTTTAGCAGCAAGTTTAAAAGAGGTTTTGTGCTTATTTTGTTTTCAAATATTGGAAAAATCAAAGAAAAATAGAGCCTTTGGGAATTTGGTTTTGATCTTCATTTCTATCTCTATCTAGTATTTTCCCAAGTATTTTTCTTTGTGATTTGTTTTCTAAACACCTTCTTTTCTCACACTTGAGCTATCATCTCTATCCTATCTATAGAATCTTGTTTTTGTGGGAAAACTAGACGTTAAGAATGGAGGAGAATACCCTTTTTTGGATACTAATCTTGTAAAAAGCGTTGGTCTTCGGAATATTGTTTGTAGTCTATTGGGATCACCAAGATTTATTTATGGTCTATTGTGATCACCAAGTTATAATCTTTTCTTTGCTTTGATTTTATTCCTATCCCTCTAGTGTAGAGGTGGTTGTGCTTTGGGTTTATGGTTATCCCTCTTATGTAGAGGTGATTGTGGTGGAGTTTGGTTTTGTGCCTTTACCTCTCTTGTGTAGAGGTGATTGTTGTTTTAGCTTTGTGTCTTGCCTCTTGTGTAGAGGTGGTTGTATTAGAGGGAGGAGTTGTATACTCCAAGTTCGTAATTACAAATTCCTGAGTAGAGCTTCCCTTTATGGGAGGTCCTGTGTGGACGTAGTGGAAATCCTTCTGTGTGAAGGCAGGGACGTAGAGAAGTGGCTCGAATCTCCAAACACATCTCTAAACTCTATCTCTCTTATATCTTGCATTGCTTTATATTGTTCATATCTCATACATGTTTGATATTGTTTGTGTGCCCATACTTATGTTGAAACAAGAGAGCTTCATATACCACCTCAACTCTTAATTTAGAGGAATCTAGAGAAGATAGTCCAGAGCCCTTCATCGGGAATTTGGCTACACTCTTGTATTATACCTTGTGTGCTAGCTTGTTAGCTTTAGTTTGCTTAAATAGTTTTTAATTTCGCATCATTTGCATTAGATTAGCTAGTACACCTATCCACCCCCCCTCTAGGTGTATTTTCAGTAAGTGTCGTTGATGGCTTATGGTGATGGATAACCATTTCTTAATTACTTTTAACTTGCACCTTAATTTCTTACCTTAGCATGGGAATGGGAAAGAGCCTATATGTCATGCTTTTATCGCCTTCAAGCCAAGGTCAATTATTGCAATGGATCAAAGGTAAGCAGGTGCCAAGGAGATAAGTGAACTTTAATTGTTCTTTATTTAAATTTCTTAGTTTAGAATCACACATCTTAAATCAACTTTTTCTTTACAATTTTTTGATGGCCGAAAGGCCATTAGCTTTAGTTTTGATGATAACAAAATATATGTAGTTATGTTTTTTTACAATTTTGTTTAATAAAGTTTCAGGTTAACTATTTGTTGCATTTCGGCTCCATCACAAGACTCACACATTTGAAAGCCAAGGAGATGTAATCCCAGAACCTAAGCCCATAGATGAGTTCAAGGATCAAGTATACTAGAGAAGACTATATCAAGATTTGTATTTTTTACTTTTTGTATTTTAGATAGGATTTATAGTCTTTTGTTAAAACCAAGATGATATAGGTTGATAGCTTTTGGGATTGACACACACAGACACATATTTCATACTCCTATGTGTTTTTAAAAAGAGTTCATAACTATTCTCTTTATCGTTTTCAAAATCGAGTTTTAGAAAAACAAGTTTTTTGAAAAATCGGGTTCTCGATTTAGAAAAGTGTTTTTATAAAATATAGTTCTAACTTTGTTTATGTTGATCCATGATCACACACTAGTTCTACAAGTCCCTAGAACTCTATTTTATGTTTAAAGATCAAAAGTTATTTTGTCAGAAAAAGATTAGTTTCAAAAAGATTTCTATATCTTACCTTTGGCCCTTTGTCGGTCGACCGACCGGTCGACTAACATGCACCAAAGTGCATTTGTGCAATTCAGCTGATCAGGCGGTCGACCGACTGCAAGAGCTTTGCTCTCGGTTGGGTCCGGTCGACCGCCCCGGTCGACCGACAGAGAGTTTAGCTCTCTTGTTAGGAACAACGATCGACTGACCGGTCGCCCGCTATCCCTAACGGTCAAAAATCTGACCATTGGTGGTAGATCGTCCGGTCGACTGATAGAACAATTTTCTTCTGTATTTTTTCCAACAGTTATATTCTATTTTGTAATTTTCTAGATCTGTCCCCAATGATTCTTTTGGGTTTTCTACTCATGTTTTCATCCCCTGTAAATAGTAGGACTGTTGAAAAACCCTCCAACAAGATTTCTAAAGTTTAAATCAAGTATTTACAAGTTTATATCAAGATTTAGATTTTTCTTAAAGATTTCTTTTAGCTAAAATTCCATATTCTTCATTTTTAACTTGAGCCTTCCCTCTACATCTTTACAAGATATTTTTACTAAACAGTCCCAAAGAGTTTCACCTCCTCATCTTGGTTATAGGATTGTGGTTGTGAGCCATTTGTCATCAAGTGAAGATCTCCGATTTCCTTCTATTGAGAAGTTGTAGAGGTTGTGGCCTCAAGTGAGCTAGTGAGCTCTGTGTTGGTGTTGCAAGACCGCGAGGTCCATTGAGTTCTAGTGAGAACTTGTAACGGTTGACGATCTAGTGAGATCGTTCATAGTGAAAAATCCTTCATAGTGTTGAAGATAGGAACGCAGAGCAGTGGTTCGAACCTCAGATCATATCATCATATTTGCGATTGCTTACTCTTTCTCTCTTCACTCTACTCTCTCTTTACTTATTTGCACACTTATATTGATTACTTGTTTGCAAGTATTTCTTGAGTTGTGATTGGTATTTCCTAGCTTGCTAGAAAGTAAATTTTAATTTCGTAGTATTTGCCATTAAGTATAGCCATCACCTATTCACTCCCCTCTAGGTGATTTATAATTGGTATCAGAGCTTAACCCTAGTTTTGATTTAACAATCTTAAGGAGATCCTTTCATTTGGATATATTCATTTGTTGCATTTATTATTTGTGTGTGCACTTATACTTGTTTTCATGACATCATACGACTTTTCTAGCATCAAGTCCCCACCCAATTTGATTGGTTGAACTTTCCTATTTGGAAGGTCAAAATGAACCTATTCCTTAAGTCCCTAAGAGTTAGAGTTGCCAAGGACATTACCAAAGAATTTGTTGAACCTCATAGAGATGAGGATACATGGTCCGAGGCAACCGCTAAGAACTATGAGGCCAATGTCAAAGCCCAATATGCACTTACACAAGCATTAAATGATGATGCTCTTTCTCGTATAATTAATTGCAAATCCGCTTATAAGGTTTGGAATGATCTTATCAATAATCATGAAGGGACATCGCAAGTTAAGGGATCAAAAGTTGACTTGCTCCGTTCTCAATATGAGAATTTTTATATGCTTGAATATGAAGCATCGATGAGATGCTTACTCGGTTCACAAAGATTACTAATGGATTATCTTCTTTAGGTGACATTATTGATAATGACATTTGGAAGGTCATTAGAGCTCTTCTCAAAGCTTGAAAAGTTAAGGCTACAACCTTCAAGAAGCTTAACGATAAAGAGGAGATGGACTTCTCCAGCTTCATTGGAAATCTCAAAACCCGTGATATGAAAATAAAGGTGAGAGAGGAAAGGAAGACTCAAAAGAAAAAAGCGATAGCTTTCAAGGCTACTCCATCATCCTTTGATAAAGAGGATTCATCGGAAGATGGTGCTGAGGACTTTGCCATGCTCATTAAGAAAGTGGGCAAGATATTTTATAAAAAGGGAAGACAAAGCAACTTCTGAAGAGAAAGACATCAAGGGAGATTCAAATAGAAGAAAGAAGAGATGAGTCCTTACTTTCATTGTAAGAAGATGGGTCATCTAATTAGTGATTGCCCCTCACTTTAAGCCACTACCTCCAAGAACGTGCATAAGAAGAAGAAGGCGATGGTAGCCACTTAGAATGATTTAGAAATGGATTACGAAGAGGAAATTGATGCCGCACACGTTTGCTTCATGGCAAATGGAGAGGAAGCTTCCGTGGTAAATCTCAAAACCTCTTTAGAAGATAATGATTTAACTATGGATGAACTTGCATAATTTTTTGAAAAATTACAAAATAGATATGAAATTTCTTTTGCACAAAATAAAAAATTGAAATAGGAAAATGATTTTCTAAAGAATATGCTAGAAATTATTGCTAGAGAGAAAAATGACTTATCCATTTCTTTTGAGAAAATGAAAAAGGATTTTGATAAATACAAACTTGTTTGTAAGGATAAAAGCCCTAATATTGCTTTTAACAAAAATAAATTTTTGGATATCCAAAACCATATTGCTATTTTGGATGCCACATTAAAAAAGTGTGCGTTTGACATGAACAAATTTGCTTCTATGTTTCTAAAGGGAAAAACCCAAAGGAAATATATACCTCATTAATCTCACACACACCATGAAAAACGTGGACAACATGCACATACACATTAATATAAGCATGCTTTCTGGTGCGGCAAAGTGTATACATGTGCACATTGTGGCCGCAAAGGCCATTTAGCAAAATTCTGTTATGTTAAACTAAATATGCTAAATAAAAATATTTGGGTTTGAGAAAGTACTAATCCTACCTATAGGACCAAAAAGATTTGAGTACCAAAGAACACATCACACTTGATTGATGTAGGTGTGTCGTCCTCCTCCAAGACATAGGGGAGATGGTACCTTGGTGGTGGATGCATCGAAGCTCAAAGGATCAACCGTTACATTGCATCGCTATCAAGAGGCACCTATTTTGGAGATTGCCTATGGCTTGGTAACTTCTCCACTTGAAAATTTTATTTCTAACTAGATCTATACATGCGTAGGATTAGCAAGTTTTTCTTTTGTGGTAATATGTTTTAATTGTGAATACATGCCTATTTTTGTTTTTATAGCTCGCTTATATTTGAGTTAGTTTGTTAACATTGCTTTTGTTCTTTACTAGCCCATAATTCGCTTGCCCATGTGTAGAGTATTTTTCCATGTTCACTTGGTTGATAGATATCTTTGCAAATTTGTGTATATAGATTAATTTATTTTCTCATATACATGTATATATATATTGTCTATATATCTATCTTGTGATTGGGTATTATATTTAATACCCATATTTAAGCAATAAATCAAGGTAGCAATTACGCACCTCAACTCTTATCTAGAGGAATGACGAGGAGAAGTTCAGAAACCGTTAAGGGTATTCGGCTTCAATATCTTGTTTTTAATAGCTTAATATGTTGGCCCAAAAGGTTACACTCTCCATTTGTTTAGAGTTTTGATGATAACAAAACAAGTAAGTGCTATTTGGTACTAATTAGTTTGTTTAAATAAGTTTCAGGTTAGTACCATATTTGGAGGCCATTGCTTAGCTATTGCAAGAATTTCTAGGTTCATGAAGCAAAGAAGGCTTTTTGCACATCAAGGAAGGAACATAGAAGAGAAGGCTCTAGCAAGGCATCGCATGGCTCAAGACTTCAAGATTGCTCAAGATAATTTATTAGATTTGTTTTTAATTTAGAATTTTGTTAAAGAATAGTGAATAGGTTTGAAGCTCTATCACAGACGTTTTTGCGCACATCTTGTTTCCTAACATAAATAGTTTGTATACAATCTTCAACCTACAAACTTATTTTGATATACATAATCATGTGTTTTATCAAAACTTATTTTGGTATTGGAATTTATGACAAAAACTTTGATATACATATGTTTCATGTATATAGGATTATGCTTCAAAATGTTTAAATATCATGTTTGTGTATTTGGAAGAAGTTTTGGACAAAACGTATTTTCTATTCAAAATCCAAGTTTTAGAAAATACAGTTTTTGGTTTTTGATAAAAATGATAAGAGTCAAAAATAGTTCCTATTGATTGATATTTGAGCTAAACTTTTTACCACATGTTTATATATCAATGCAAAATGATAAAACTATTTTTGGTGATTTTTAGGAGTGTTAAAAGATTTTTCAAAATATTTTTAAAACTATTTTTCTGTCCATTCCAGACTTCATCCAGTCGATTAGTCTTCTGACTAGTCGACTTGGCTAGAAGTCGGTCGACCGGGTCGGTCGACCGACGTGCACAAATCTGTGCACGTTTGGCAGACTTTGGACGGTCGACCGTCCCGGTCGACCGGTCTGAGAGCAGAGCTCTCTGTTTGTTTGGGTCGACCGGGCCGGTCGACCGTAGCCCGCAACGACTATTTTCTTTTAACTAGCGGTGGACCGGGCCGGTCGACCGTGCTAGCCGTTTGAACAGTAACG
This sequence comes from Agave tequilana, assembly GCA_038442645.1. Taxonomy (NCBI): domain Eukaryota; kingdom Viridiplantae; phylum Streptophyta; class Magnoliopsida; order Asparagales; family Asparagaceae; genus Agave; species Agave tequilana. Next base: position 7,534 of record JAVJIF010004867.1, on the reverse strand, counting down.
GCTAGTTTTCTGAGCTGGTTTATTTTTGTCCTTTTCTCACTTAATTATGTTTAAGTGACATGTTTTGGTTCTAATTTTTTCTGATTAGCCTTAAATATGTTTTATCTCCTAACCCTAGCCCTCTTCTATAAATAGGGGTGTTTAGGGAGAGGTTGGTTACTAGAAAAAAAAATTATCAAAATTTTCAAAAGTTTAAGGCTTTCAAAAAGACTTGGTTTCTTGGTTTTTGTGCTGAAATTCTCTCTCATTTTCTGAAGTGCTTTCAAGAATTCTCTGATTTCATTTTCTTTTCTCTTTACACACAAGAGCTTCATTCCTACTCATTATTTCTCTAAGGACCTTTGTAAGGGAAGAGAATTTTGCAAGAGAGAGTTTGTGGTCTTTTGACTACTCAGAGATTAATTGTACTTGAGATTGTGGAGTTTGGTACTCCGGTGTATTTGTGACATCTTTGTGATAGTGGAAGTGGTTGGAATCCTTCGTGGGAAGGCGGGGAAGTAGAGCTGGGTGCTCGAACCTCGATAACAAATCTCCGTGTTTGCGTTTGGTTTACTTGCTCCTATTTCTTGTCTATTTTCATTGCTCTTATTACTTGCTCTCTACATTCATTGCTATATTCACTTGCTTTGTGAGATTGTTGCTTCATAATTTTTAAATTGTGCATTGATTAGCATTATCACCTATTCACCCCCCTCTAGGTGATTTTCAATTGGTATCAGAGCTTGGACTCTAGGTTTTAGCTTAACATCCATAGAGAGATCCTTAAAATTTGCTAATCAATATTTGCATTCAATTTGTCATCACTAGTCAACATGGCCGATAACATCAAAACCCCTCCTAAATTTGATAGACTCAACTTCCCTATTTGGAAGGTTAGGATGACTATCTTTTTGCAATCCTTAGGTAGCTTAGTGGCTAAATCATTGACCAAACCCTATGTTGCACCCGATAGTGATGAGAGCACTTGGACCGACTTCAACTTTAGAGAATATGAGGCTAACTCCAAGGCCCAAAATTCCTCTTAACCGCCTTGAATGAGGATGACCTTACACGGGTAATTCATTGCCAATCCGCCTATGAGATTTGGCAACACATATTGGTCACACACGAAGGGACTTCACAAGTCAAGAGAGCTAAGATAGATCTCTTGAGGTCCCAATATGAGTCTTTTAAAATGATTGATGATGTATCTATTAATTGTATGATTACTCGATTTACTAAAATCACCAATGGTCTTTCTTCTTTAGGTGATGATATTTCCAATGATCAAAAGGTACGGAAAGTGATTCGGGCTCTTCCTACATCATGGGAGATAAAGGCCACCACCTTGAAGGAATTAAACGACAAGGACGAGATGGACCTCATTAGTCTCATTGGGAACTTAAAGACCCATGAGATGGAAAAGAAAGCAAGAGAAGAGGCCGCTCCACTAAAGAAGAAATCCTTAGCCTTCAAGTCTTCATCCACTCTTGAAGACGATGAAGAAGATGAAGAGAGATGAGGAGCTATCACTACTTGTTCGCAATGTGAAGAGAATGTACCGGAGGAACAAGCTCAACTTCTGAAGAAAATTTGAAGGCAAAGAGGAGAGGAGAATCATATGCTACAATTGCCAAATGCCCGGACACATCATGGCGGATTGCTTGGAGTTCAAGAAGAAGATGACCTCCTCCTTCAAGCCAAAGAAACCGGAAGAAAAGAAAGCGTACAAGGCAACTTGGGATTCGGAAAGCGAGTCCGAGGAAGAGGCGGATGTAGTGAATATGTGTTTCATGGCAAACACACCAAAGGTAACCCCTCAACCTCTTGATGATGAGGATGATGAATTAAGCAAGGAAGTTCTTGCTCATGCCTTTGTTGAACTTTCCGAAACTTATGATAATAAGAAGATTGAATGTTTTAAATTGCAAAAAGAAGTTGCTTTTCTCAAAATCAACTTGCTATGGTTTCTAAAGAAAAGGATGATATTTCTTCTAATCTTATTTCTATTCAAAATGAGTTTAATGCCTACAAGGTTTCTTGTAAAGGAAAATCTCCTATTGTTGATGAAAAGAAATTTCCTCTCTAAAAACTAAAATGGTTGATTTTGAAAAAGTTTTGAAAGATTGTGCTTTTAACACTAAGAAACTTGAAGAAAAGTTTTCCAAAAAGCACACCACTCATGCTAAAAATTCACATGCTCACACTACAGATAACACTTCTCATGCTAAATCTTTTCATGCTCACAACTCTCATGCTCACAAATCACACACTCACTATGCTTTTAAATATGGTAGAGTATATAGATGCACATATTGTGGTAAGAATGGACATTTAGCTAAATTTTTCTATGACCAAGTTAATAGATCAAATAAACTTGTTTGGGTTAATGAAACTAACCCTCTAAGACCCAAGAAATGTGGGTACCAAAATCAAGTCCTAAATTATTTGATGTAGGTACACACCAAGGCTCCAAGACGTAGGGAGCGGTGGTACCTTGATAGTGGTTGTTCAAGACATATGACGTGGGATATCAATAACTTAACAACCCTATCAAGGTACGAGGAAGGTGGCTCCGTCACCTTCGGGGATGACTCCAAAGGCACTATCATCAGTATAGGTAACATTCAAATTGGTGCATCTCCCATTATAGAAAATGTTGTACTTGTTGATGGTTTGAAACATAATTTGCTTAGTATTAGTCAATTTTGTGATCGTGGACTTAAAGTTGTTTTTGATGATACTTCTTGCAAGATTTTTGATATTAAATCCAATGATTGTATTCTTACCGGTTTTCGTGATGATAATGTTTATATTATTGACATGCTTAATGTGGAATGTTCTACTAAATACTTAAATGCTTTTGATGAAAATTCTTGGCTTTGGCATAGAAGATTAGGACATGCATCTTTTGACCATCTTTCTAGGATTAATTTAAAGGAATTGGTGAAGGGTATACCTTACTTGAAGTTTGAGAAAGACTGCATTTGTGGTGAGTGCCAACTTGGGAAACAAACCAAGTCTTCCTTCAAACCAATCAATGATATCATGTCAACTAGGCCTTTAGAATTAATTCATATGGATCTTTTTGGACCTACTAAAACTAAGAGCATAAATGGTAGTAGATTTGCATTTGTTTTAGTTGATGATTTTTTCCGTTTCACTTGGGTTTTCTTCTTGGAACACAAAGATCAAACTTTTTCTCATTTCAAAATTTTTCGAAAAAGGGTTGAAAAAGAAAAAGGTTTTCTAATTTTGAGAATAAGGAGTGATAGAGTTGGTGAGTTTGTTAACCAACTCTTCATGACTTATTGTGATGAAAAGGGAATTAAGCATGAAATGTCTTGTCCTAGAACTCCACAACAAAATGGAGTTGTAGAAAGGAAAAATAGAACTCTTCAAGAGATGGCTAGGACAATGATAAGTGAGTATGACCTCCCTTATTATCTATGGGCCGAGGCCGTAAACACCGCATGCTATACATCAAATCGTATTTATTTATGTAAAAATTCTTCCAAAACATCTTTTGAAATGTATCATTCTAGAAAACCTAATGTTTCATATTTCAAAGTTTTTGGATGCAAGTGTTTTGTTTTGAACACTAAAGATAACTTGGGTAAATTTGATGCTAAGGCTTATGAAGCAATCTTTGTTGGATATTCTACAACTAGTAAAACTTATAGAGTATTCAATAGATCTTCACTTACCATCGAAGAATCCATGCATGTTAAATTTGAAGAATCTAATGTGTTTGTTGAGAATGTTGTAGAGATTGAACCATTAGGTGAAGACATGGAGAGACTATCCTTGAAGGACTCACCCGCTCAAGATGATAAACAAGAACCAATTGGTGACGTTCAAGAGGATAAAGAGGAAAGCTCTCAACCGCTTCCTAAAGCTTGGAGATATGCCACAACTCATCCCAAGGAGCTCATCCTAGGTGATGCATCTAAAGGGGTAACAACTCGCTCCAAACTCCATGACCTATGTGGTAATTTTGCTTTCATTTCTCATTTTGAACCAAAAGCATCCTCGAAGCCGAGGCGGACTCATATTGGTTGCTAGCCATGCAAGAGGAACTCAATCAATTTGAGCACAACCAAGTTTGGCACCTTGTTCCTAGGCCCCACGATAGACCAATAATTGGTACTAAGTGGATCTTTAGAAACAAGATAGATGAGTCCGGAAATGTGATTAGGAATAAGGCTAGGCTAGTGGCCCAAGGTTACACTCAAGTTGAGGGAATTGACTTTGAGGAGACCTTTGCACCCGTAGCACGGCTTGAAGCCATACGGATGACACTAGCTTTTGCATCTTTCAAAAATTTTAAACTTTTTCAAATGGATGTGAAAAGTGCATTTTTGAATGGTTTTATAAATGAAGAAGTTATGTTGCTCAACCTCCCGGTTTTGTTGATAATGTTCATCCCGATTTTGTTTTTAAACTTGATAAAGCTTTGTATGGATTGAAACAAGCTCCAAGAGCTTGGTATGAAAGGCTTTCTAGTTTTCTCATTTCAAATGATTTTATTAAAGGCAAAGTAGATACAACACTATTCACTAAGCATGTTGATAATGATATTTTAATTGTGCAAATTTATGTTGATGATATAATTTTTGGTTCTACTAATGAGTTTTTATGCAAGGAATTTGAAATGGTTATGCAATGTGAGTTTGAAATGTCTTCAATGGGTGAGCTTAATTTCTTTCTTGGACTCCAAATCAAGCAATTGCAAGATGGGAACTTCATATGTCAAGCCAAATACGCAAAGGAACTCCTAAAGAAGTTTGGACTTGAAGACTCAAAGGTTTGCAACACTCCCATGGCAACTACCACCAAGCTTGATAAGGATGACCAAGGTAAAATGTTGATATTAAATTGTATAGAAGCATGATAGGTAGTCTTTTGTATTTGATGGCCAGTAGGCCGGATATCATGTTTAGTGTGTGTTTTTGTGCTAGATTTCAATCGTGTCCCAAAGAGTCCCATCTTATTGCGGTAAAACGCATTATCGTTATATTAAGGTAACGATTGGAATTGGTCTATGGTATCCGAAAATCGGAGATTTCTCAATGACGAGTTATTCGGACGCTGACTATGCGGTTTGTAGAGTAGATAGAAAGAGTACTAGTGGGACATGTCAATTTCTTGGTAATTGTCTTGTTTCATGGTCCTCTAGGAAACAAAATTCCGTAGCTCTCTCACCGCCGAGGCGGAGTATGTTGCCGCGGGGCTTGTTGTGCACAAGTCCTTTGGATGAAACATACTCTCCTTGATTATGATTTGCATTATAACCATATAAAATATTTTGTGATAATACTATAGTGCTATTCATATGACTAAGAATGCAAATCAACATAGTAAGACCAAGCACATTGAGATTAGATATCACTTTCTTAGAGATCATTTTGAGAAAGGAGATATAGATATTGATTATGTTTCTATGGATTTGCAACTTGCCGATATTTTCACTAAACCACTTGATTTTGCTAGATTTTCATTCATTTGTGGTGAACTTAATGTTTGTGTTATTGAATAAAAATGTTTTCTTAACCCTTTTTGATGTATGACAAAAAGGGGGAGAATGAGTTTATGTATGGAAATATGAGCTCATATGGTATTGGTTCCATATGAGTTTATATATGTTTTGAGTTTTTGATGTGTTTTCATGAATTCTTGTAATTTGAGTTTAAGTGTTTTGCAAGTTTTTTTGGTTTTTGGTTTCATGATGTTTACTTGCAAATTACAAATTACATGATTTTTCTTTGTTTAATATAGCATAATTTGAGGGGGAGCTTTCTCCTCCCCTATACTTTTGTTTATAGCCTATTTGTTTTGTCATCATCAAAAGGGGGAGATTGTTGGCCCAAAAGGTTACACTCTCCATTTGTTTAGAGTTTTGATGATAACAAAAAAATAAATAAGTGCTATTTGATACTAATTAGTTTGTTTAGATAAGTTTCAGGTTAGTACCATATTTGGAGGCCATTGCTTAGCTATTGCAAGAATTTTCTAGGTTCATGAAGCAATAAGGCTTTTTTGCACATCAAGGAAGGAACATAGAAGAGAAGGCTCTAGCAAGGCATCACATGGCTCAAGACTTCAAGATTGCTCAAGATAATTTATTAGATTTGTTTTTAATTTAGAATTTTGTTAAAATAGTGAATAGGTTTGAAGCTCTATCACACAACGTTTTTGCGCACATCTTGTTTCCTAACATAAATAGTTTGTATACAATCTTCAACCTACAAACTTATTTTGATATAATAATCATGTGTTTTATCAAAACTTATTTTGGTATTGGAATTTATGACAAAAACTTTGATATACATATGTTTCATGTATATAGGATTATGCTTCAAAATGTTTAAATATCATGTTTGTGTATTTGGAAGAAGTTTTGGACAAACAGTATTTTCTATTCAAAATCCAAGTTTTAGAAAATACAGTTTTTGATTTTTGTAAAAATGATAAGAGTCAAAAATAGTTCATATTGATTGATATTTGAGCTAAACTTTTTACCACATGTTTATATATCAATGCAAAATGATAAAACTATTTTTGGTGATTTTTAGGAGTGTTAAAAGATTTTTCAAAATATTTTTAAAACTATTTTTCTGTCCATTCCAGACTTTATCCAGTCGACTAGTCTTCTGACTAGTCGACTTGGCTAGAAGTCGGTCGACCGGGTCGGTCGACCGACGTGCACAAATATGTGCACGTTTGGCAGACTTTGGACGGTCGACTGTCCCGGTCGACCGGTCTGAGAGCAGAGCTCTCTGTTTGTTTGGGTCGACCGGGCCGGTCGACCGTAGCCTGCAACGGCTATTTTCTTTTAACTAGCGGTCGACCAGGCCTGTCGACCTTACTAGCCGTTTGAACAGTAACGGCTAGTTTTCTGAGCTGGTTTATTTTTGTCCTTTTCTCACTTAATTATGTTTAAGTGACATGTTTTTGGTTCTAATACTTTCTGATTAGCCTAAATATGTTTTATCTCCTAACCCTAGCCCTCTTCTATAAATAGGGGTGTTTAGGGAGAGGTTGGTTACTAGAAAAAAAAAATTATCAAAATTTCCAAAAGTTTAAGGCATTCAAAAAGACTTGGTTTCTTGGTTTTTGTGCTGAAATTCTCTCTCATTTTCTGAAGTGCTTTCAGAATTCTCTGATTTCAGTTTCTTTCTCCTTACTCACAAGAGCTTCATTCCTACTCATTATTTCTCTAAGGACCTTGTAAGGGAAGAGAATTTTGCAAGAGAGAGTTTGTGGTCTTTTGACTACTCAGAGATTGATTGTACTTGAGATTGTGGAGTTGGGTTACTCCGGTGTATTTGTGACATTTTTGTGATAGTGGAAGTGGTTGGAATCCTTCTGGGGAAGGCGGGGAAGTAGAGCTGGGTGCTCGAACCTCGATAACAAATCTCGGTATTTGCGTTTGGTTTACTTGCTCCTATTTCTTGCTCTATTTTCATTGCTCTTATTACTTGCTCTCTACATTCATTGCTATATTCACTTGCTTTGTGAGATTGTTGCTTCATAATTTTTAAATTGTGCATTG